>JBAMJV010006926.1:0-156733 GCA_037951105.1 Echinarachnius parma | reverse complement strand
AACCCTCCTGTCTTCACGCGGTAGGATCTCTGCCATGACGTCACGTGGATCTCTCTGCATCAGGTTCTCGCGTTCAGCAGCTAACATGTCTATGGTTCTCTTGTGCTCGGTTTTGCATGCCTCTAGCGCTTGTTTAAATTCGTTGCCCTTTTTTTCGATTTCCATCAGCGTGAGTTCAAGTTCCTGTGATATGATAAATGTGTACATATTACCCTTCATGCGTTTATCGGTTATCACTTATTACATAATTACATAATGTGTGTGTTTGCATGTATGATTTGCTATACAATGTATACGTTTTGTCCTCTTGATTGGTATATGGGTTACTAACCATTGCAATAAAACACATAGTGTCACATACAATTTTTTAAATCGTAGGATTAACACAGATGGAGAATTTCTTCTTCATTTTACATTTTACAATTCTTTGTTGCTTTTTCCCTTCAATATTCATTCAAATATATATGTTAAGTGATGTATTTACCAGGTGACACGCCCAGGCATTAGTATCAATATTCATAGCAACCAAACTTTGGCCAAATTTTGACCTAATTTTGGCCAAAATTTTGCAAAATTTTGTCCAAGATGTCCCTATAATGCCACCACAAAAAAATGTGTCATTATGACAAAATATTTCTTTGTAAAACACCCCCGGATGTATTACATGAGCTTACCGTCTTCACACGGGCATTGGGTTGGGAGGGACTCTGCATGCTTGGTGTGGTATCAACAGCCTTTCCCGACGTTCCGAATGTCTCCTGCTTGTGGACATCATCACTGACATGGCTCTCAACCTCGCCCGGTAGTTGAGTTTCAGACATGATGGTGGGGTCTAGAGTTCTGGTCACCTGTAATAGCAAATTAATAAGTGTGTATCTTTCAGTTACTGCACTAGATTATTTCGTTAAAAAAAATAATTAAAAAAATAGACATTACATTCGTCACTGTGACGAATTAGGTGATACGTATGACCTTTGACCTTTGAACTTAGACCCCTTGAATAATCTTCACCGACACCCCCTCCCCCCCCCCCCCATAAAAAATCTTCACCAACACCCCACCCCCCCCCTGAGAAAAATCTTCACCAACACCCCCCTTAGAAAAATCTTCACCGACACCCCCTCAAATAATTCTCACAGACTACCTCCTCAAAAAAAATCTTCGCCTACTCCCCCCTCAAAAAATCTTCATCAACAACCCCCCCCCCCCCGAGAACAATCTTCACCGACACCCCCCTCAAATAATTCTCACTGACACACCCCTCAAAAAAATCTTCACCGACAACCCCCACAAAAAATCATCACCAACAACCCGGCCCCCCCCCCTCCGAAAAAATCCTCACCTACAACCCCCCTAGAAAATCTTCACTGACACCCCCATCAAAAAAAAATCTTCACCAACACCCCCCCCCCCCGAGGAAAATCATCACTGACGACCCCCTCAAATTATGTTCACCGACACCCCCCTCAAAAAATCTTCACCGACAACCCCTCCCCCTCGAAAAAAAAAATCCCCACCTACACCCCCCTCGAAAAATCCCCACCTACACCCCCCTCGAAAAATCTTCACTGACACCCCCCCCCCTCAAAAATCTTCACCGACACCCTCCCCCCTCGAAAAATCTTTACCGACACCCACCCCCCTTGAAAATGTTGGTTGACGAAATAACCCCCCCCCCCTTGAAATATCCTGAGTACGCCACTATCATCATCACAAGTAGTCGTCGTCATAGTTATTCTAAATGTTCCAGACACTTTTGATAACTATTTCATTTTCCACACAATCAAGTTGCACTTACTATAGGTTTTCCCATCCATTTTCAAACTATCGTCAATCAAATTCAATCAATGCTTACTTCAATTTCGTCCCGAGAAGTTAGGAAACTGCAATTGCTACATTCGATTTAGTCATTTACCATTCTAATTGATCAATGGTCATTCTAATTCCAAATTGGCTTATTCTAATTCGTCATTTTGCAATGGAATTCGTCTCGACTGGTTATAAGACGCACAATGTGAAGTTCAAATTCGTCATTGGTCATCCGATTTCAAGACTTAGTCGTTCAAATTCGTCATGTATAGTCTGGTTGCTCTAGTTCATATGTATTTTCCTATGGAAGCTCATACAATTCATTTCAAAAGCAATTACTTCAATAATAATTGTTTATAAACGATAAACTGATCACAAACAATTAATTTCGATATTGCAATTCACAAAACGATAATTGACCAAAAGTCTGATTGATTGATCCATACAATAGATCTGTGTTGGGAGACACATTACAATATCAAATTAATGATAAATAAAATACAAAAATTGTTCAATAGATGATAGACTAAAATTGTATGAATTTCCGGGACACAAAACAAAGATAGAATCTGGGTTGAAATAAACAAAGGATAATAATGAAGAGAATGATGATGAAACACAGTATCAAATACAGCTTTCAATATTTGAATGGGAAATAACGAAATTAAATGCCCAACGACGAAATTGATCATCACATTGTACACCGGCAGTAGTGATCGGACGAAATTGAATGAGCTTTGACTAAAACGATCGGGTCGTTGACGAACTTGGTTGCGAAAGAACGAACTTGTGTGATGAATGACGAAATCGAACATTACATACGATCGGCGAAAGACTTTCCGGACGAAATTGAAGTTAACAATTAGTGAAATTGAATGACGATTGTTTGAAAATGGATGGGAAAACCTATACTATTATAGGAATAACTTAAACCATACAAGACATTCACGCGTGGGATTACACAATGACAATTTTTGTCTTATTTTTTTTCTTCAGAATATTCTGGTATTTTGCCAAATTTGATAAAAGCACCTTTTCAAAGAAGTCCAAGTTTTGAGCGCTCCAAAACATATTTTCTGGTTTGAAACAAGACCTATGAACAAAATGAATTTGTTTATATGAAACAAGACCTATGAACAAATTGTAACGCGAGTTTACCGATGCAAATGCATCCTATAATAGGTTTTCCCATTCATTTTAACACTTTTGTCATTCAATTTCATTAATTTGTCATTCAAATTCGTCCCGAGGAACCACCAGAGCGGAAATCCTAACTTCAATTTCGTCTTTCGTCGATCAATTTAACACAAAGACCACACAATTTAGTCATTAGTCACACATTTTCGTCAATTGCAAATCAAATTCGTCGGTCACAGTTGCTGAACACATAAAAGCGAAAGCAATTTCGTAAATTGGCAATCAATTTCATTAAAACTCTATTCAAATTCGTCCTATGTATTTACACTGTAATGTTCTGTTTTATATTGTCTTGATGTAATTGTAAATTGTAACATTAATCATTTAGGGGGTAACATACACATGTATACACTCGAAACAAACTCACACGCACAAAATACACACACTCACATACACACATACATTGCACACATGCACACCAACACGCACACAAGCACGTTTACAACAAATTACATTACATTCTTTTTCAAGACATACATAGAAATAATATAAAACAATATTAAATAGGATGTACACACACACATACACACACAAACATACATACCCATCTTACCACCTATATCATATACATAGTCATGACACAGACAGGCATATAAGGCTTTATATCCTACATGAATTAAATCCTGTTCAGTGATTGGTCTACATAGCGTCATGTGACCAAACATAGTAATGCCCATGGAGAAAAATGTGCTATGCGTGACGTCATTCATGGAATAGTAAATGCTATTCCATGAATGACGTCATAGACGCCGGGTGATCATATTGAGCCCATAGAATTGCGTGTTATAAAACTTCCCTGCGAGCAGAGGTCTAGTTTTAGCTTGCGAAAGATGCTCGACGAGATTTCTCAAAGAGTTATATAAAAAAAAAATACAGCATATTTTCACCCGTGAATATCAATAAGTTCCAAAGAATATTCTAGAGATGCATTTCATGTATAACGTAGCGGTATTCGAATTTAAAAATTACGACAATGGTGCACATTGTGCATCGTTGTCCTTCTGTGGTCGTGACACTAATTCGTCATTAGAAAAATGACCGCGGTGTGCACTACACTAGCTGTATGTGTAATGTACGAATAACTAGTTTCTCCATACAATTACACGTGTGTAGTAATGTAAAGCAGGTTAATTATTCACTTTGATGCGCGCGTTTTGCAGTAAGGTGCGCATTAGTGGTTAAGGCGCGTAACCATGAATGGAAAGATAGCGCAATACGCGCTCTGCGCTAGGACTATTGCGCAAAGGGGGTCAGTGTCACAAACAGAACATAGTCAGTGCAGTGATGGTTCCATATTATCAATGCTTTGTTTTTCTTTATATTTTTCTTTAATTTAATTGAAATAATTTATTTTTGCGATGATTATGATTATGCGAAGGATATAAAACAAATATATCATGCACTATTTCGAGCCACTAGTGAAATTATGGATTCCTCGGTGACAGAAAAAGCACTATGTTCTTCGGGTCTACGACCCTCAGAACATAGTGCTTCCTGTCACCTCGGAATCCATAATTTCAACTAGAGGCTCTCAGTGCATGGTATATTTGTTTAATACCATGCGACGTCATTTGAATGACAAAATCACGAAATTGGTTGAACAAAGACGAATTTAATCTTAACATTCACCACTCGCTCGGCGGCGGAGACAAATTCCAATGCCAATTGACGATTTTGAATGCGAAGTGTTGACGAATTAGATTGATCATTGACCAAATTGAAGTTGGGATTTATGGTCTGTTGGTTTCTCGGGACGAAATTGAACTACAAATTAATTAAATTGAATGACAGAAGTGTTAAAATGAATGGGAAAACCTATATTATTTCCTGAATAAGTTTTTTTTTTTTAAATATAATATATCAACTCATAGGTTAAATAAAATGTCAAATTACACATACAAAATATTTGACCATACAGGATCACTTCATAGATGGAGATATTCACAACTCTAAGTGTATTCAATTTATTTGTCATGTCCCATTTTTGCGACGTGAGTTTCCTAATTTGGACTTATTCCAAATTTGTGCAATCTGGTGCATACCTAGGAAGAGACTTTGACTTGACACGAAGTAGAATCTGAGTTATCATGTCTCAAGAAATACCCTTTTTATCAATGATATCGAATTAGAAATGTTTGGATTTGATTTGGGGGTGGGTGAGGGGGTGGGCAACAGCCCCAAGTCACCTCCCCCCCCCCCCCCCCCCCCTTTATCAGTACGCATGCAGTGCCCAAAGGTACATATGAAAATGTAGCTCTGTTCGTCTTTTTGTGTGTTAGCTAATGAGTGCAAATCTACTCAATCCATCAGCCTACTTTTCCATAAAATAATGTAGTAATACAGCACATTAAAGTAGCCAGCGTACCCGTTAACCGTAGAATGATCATTAATGATTTAGAGTAGGCAATAATGTTCACCTTACACACTATGGAAAGATGACCAATGCAGTTTTAGAATGATATACGTCATTAGAGTATCACTTACCTTCGGCACCTTCACTTCTTGTCTATAATTTATATACGCGATATTACGTTTCCTGTGATTATGGTACACCAGGTTAGTTGATGGATTACTTCCGAAGTATCAACTAAGAATATAATCTATGAGAAGATGAGATGTTTACATTCCAATATTCCAAATGATATTGACCGAAATGTATTTCAAACCCACAAATTCTGGTCCACGGCAAGTAATAATCAAACAAAATGGTTGCCGTCTGATCTGCTTGAGCACAATAAGCGGTACACGAACGCTCGGATGAGCGATCTGTAAGTTATGAACGATGAAAATATATTATGTAAACATGCATTCACAATGTAATGATTACATTTTCGTAATTGTCCCGTTACTTGGTTACAGGGCAGAGAGGGCAAAGTTAAGGTCATAAATGTTGGCGTGGCCATGCATGCAAAGCACACAATCACATAGAGCCAGTGCCACTATTCGAAAAGGGTGACTTATAGGTTGCCAGATCTCCACAGCAAGTTAAAGCCAGTTTTATTTGCAAGTATTTTTAATGAGAAAATATAATCCAGATGTCTACCCCACGAATTTGCTGCGAACACCTCCAAATCCAAGATGGCGTCCAAAAAAGCAGCCATTTTGACGTGCTATAGATAGCGAAATTTCCCAACGACACCCTAAAGCCAAATAACAGTTTTGGGAAAGTTACCAAAATCGTCTATGTTGGCCAAACTAATTAATCAATATTGTTAAATAAGTATTTTTTTAAAGGGCTTGTGTGGGAAAATCCGAACCTAGGCATCGTTTTATGTAGAAATATCGGAAGAAATCCCGATGGCCGCCCATATGAATGCCACCGCCCGTTCGCACCTGTCCGCGCCGCTAGCGCTGGGCTGGAAATATCGAAAAGCCCACATACCTGATAACACATAGGAACCGCATGGTCTTTTGCACGAAGCGTATGCACGATTCCGCGTTGGCGATATCGGTCAATGCATTGACAGTTTTATAATTTTGGAAATATATATATTAGTAGGCGGTTTCCTGGCCAAATGTGTATAATCCCATATATTAGTAAAATTATATTATTTCACATGGTTGGTCATAAGAACGTACATTTCATTTTGTTTGTGTGAGGGGCGTTTTTCACTGCTGGCATTTAGCTTTACTGTCATGTTAGATAAAATGAAACATCCTAGAATTTGATACCGAGCACCATGGGTGTCAGAAACATTGAAAAGGCCCCTCGCTAGTTTCAAGAAACTACACTCAGCAAAAAAAGAAAGTAAGCACTTTTTCAAGTTCATATTTTTCATATAAGATTTTATAAAAAACAAATAAATTATAGGCTATATCAAATTAAAGGATATTTAATTGTTGTTCAACCTGGTAGGTGAATATTTACGCATGAGTGTACACATTCATTTGTCTGTTCCAAGGTGCAAAAGTAAAAATTGCAAAATTGCACAAAAAATAAAAAAAATCATATTGCACAGAAAAGTTAAACAAAACACGATAAAGGTTTGCATGGTTCATTGCACTTGAAAAGAAAATTATTAAAAAGAGTAATCTTTGTTTATAGTCAGTTCTTCTAGATTCCAGGTACCCAATGGTGGAAAGGACAGGCATCTTGATATTGCATTACATTTTATTCAGCCTTCGACTTTACAGTACATTTTGGACATTTAATCACCCTTGTGGCTACAGTAACTCTTATCCCATTTACATTCTGATTTACCAGAAGGTTCTTCAAAGATAAAGCCATTGTGTAAGTGTGATCTTTTGTTTCCATTTTCTTTTGTGGAAGAGCATTTACTTCAATGGCAGACTGTCCATTTTTGCAATTTTTACTTTTGCACATTGGAAGAGAAACACAAATGTGTTTACTCATGCGTAAAGTTGGCAGTACAGTCATGATATCAGCATAAACATTGTAAAAGAAATCTTCTGTGGCACCATTGTGGCAAGACAAGTGACTGTGACAACAGAATATCTGGAGATGCGGGGAGGGGCCGGGGCTTGGGCGAGTAACGTGGGAAGACACTCCAATGATGATATCTACTAACTTTGACAATTGCCTTTTATCGCCACGTGCATGCAACTGTGTCTCTTCATTTATTGTTGACATGTCACATGTGGAGTATGACTAGTCGCCTATCGTGATCATGGTGATATGCAATTATGTCTACACGCACATTGTGACGATTCCGATAAGCATGATTATGTCATCATCAAGTTTACACGGATGTATAGCGTTAAACATCACCAAGTAAAATCACAAGATATTCAACATTAGGCGACGAATTGGCAGTTTTATCCTCAGTGAAATTTAAACATAAAGGGAACTGACCGGAAAGAAATAGAAATTTAAAAAAAGAAAATGTGCGAAGAAAAAAGGGGCTTCGCCGAGAGTCGAACTATACTGAAACCAATACATTTGTTGCATTATGAGTCTCATACGTATACAATATAGTTAAAATAGTTCCTATACTTGGACATCGTCATTTCTGAATGCAAAGATAATATTGTTATCAAGTCATTATATCCCAGTGTTCAGCTTATAAAATGTACTGCTATCGTTAACTCAATTTTTATATCAAAAGTGGATTTAGCGCCTTCTGGACTAAAAAACTAAAGTAATTTCCAGAGGTATACTATTCCATATTATATTACAGGTCCTTTAAAAAACAATGAATTTTTCATAGATGTCGTTCTTATTTTAGGGAGGTGATAATTTAGGGCATTTCTAGTATTGCAACTATGCACATCACAATTCAATTTAAAACGTGTTGTTAAAAAAGTTGGCAAATGACCATTAAAACATACAAACATAAACACTGCAATATACAAATTAGCCATATCATAAACATTCAATATTCCATGATAAAATAAAGGATTGTAATGTGCATAATAATCAGAATGTGTTATAATACGTATTGCTTTTTTGGGGAGCTTGAATAATCTTTCCATATCTTTATTACTACAATTAGCCCATGCAACTATCCAATAATTCAAGTAAGGTGTTATAAACGTATAGTATAGCATTTTCAAAATATTAAAGGAATAAAATTGAACTTTATATAAAATACCAATATTTTTTGAAATTGTATTACACATCGAATTTATATGCACATGCCACTTTAACTTATGATCAACCGTAATACCTAAACACTTCAGACTATCTACACGTTCAAATGTATGTTCATTTACTCGCAAATGAACATTATCAAAATCAATTTTCTTATTTGTAAAAACCATATACTTTTTTTATCACAATTTAAATCCAATTAAAAAAAACGAAAAAAAATAAAATATGGAACGAATATGCAAGGATTTTGTCCATTTTCACCAACTAAATAATACAAAATCAAATATTCGGAAACCCGGTTACAATAATGAACTTTGAATAAATATAATAGTACAATTGATATACATTATAGTGCCTATAACCATTGTTTGTTGTTTTGGTTTATTTTAGGGCGCTTTGGCAAGGGAAGTGGTCAACTAATGAACTCTAATTACAAAGAAAACACAGAGTGAGTACATTTTGGTTTACTGGCTTAATAAATACAATTAGCGATAAGCGTTCTGTAAAATATGTTGCCATGTATTTGGGCCATTCAGTAATTGGAGGCATGATGGATGCACAAAGCATTTTATTCCAATCTTTTTTCTGTTCGTACTATAGGTTTTCCCATCCATTTTCAAACAATCGTCATTCAATTTCAATAATTGTTAACTTCAATTTCGTCCGGAAAGTCTTTCGCCGATCGTATGTAATGTTCGATTTCGTCATTCATCACACAATTTCGTTTTTTCGCAACCAACTTCATCAATGACCCGATCGTTTTAGTCAAAGCTCATTCAATTTCGTCCGATCACTCCTGCCAGTGTACAATGTGATGATCAATTTCGTCATTGGACATTTAATTTCGTTATTTCCCATTCGAATTCGTCAAACAATATCGAAAGCTTTATTTGATACTTTCATCATCCCTTCATTATTATCCTTTGTTTATTTGAACCCAGTGTCTATCTTTGTTTTTGTGTCCCAGAAATTTATACAATTTTAGTCTGTCGACTATTGAACAATTTTTGTATTTTATTTATCATTAATTTGATATGGTAATGTGTCTCCCAACACAGATCTATTGCATGGATCAATCAATTAGACTTTTGGTCAATTATCGTTTTGTGAATTGCAATATCGAAATGAATTGTTTTGTGATCAGTTTATCGTTTCAGAAACAATTATTATTGAAGTAATTGCTTTTGAAATGAATTGTATGAACTTCAATAGGAAAATACATATGACCAGAGCAACCAGACTATACATGACGAATTTGAACGACTAAGTCTTGAAATCGGATGACCAATGACGAATTTGAACTTCACATTGTGCGTCTTATAACCAGTCGGGACGAATTCCATTGCAACATGACGATTTAGAATAAGCAACTTTTGAATAAGAATGACCATTGATCAATTAGAATGGTAAATGACTAAATCGAATGTAGCAATTGCAGTTTCCTAACTTCTCGGGACGAAATTGAAGTAATCATTGTTTGAATTTGATTGACGATAGTTTGAAAATGGATGGGAAAACCTATATTACGAAGATAATGCTTTTAATTTGCCATTAATTTAAAATTTCATAAAAATAAAGTATGATGTACATTTTAGAGTTTTGTAACAATGTAACAATGTTCCAAACGTTTCAACGTTGATAATGTTATGCATTTATCTTGAATGCTGATTTAATTTTATATCACAATGCATTATTCAATCTTTCAGATTAATTGAGAGCAACAGAGACCCATTCGCTGGATGGTACGCTTGGCAAAACAGAACAAAGGGATGAAATTGATTGGACCCTCTATAGAAGGGGGCAATCAAACACATCATTAACATTCGTTTTATCGAGCGGAACAAATCAAGAGAATGACTTGAACTCGCGCATTGCTGACATTGGTCGAAAAAACCCGCCTCTGTACGATCAGCAAAGTAGAATACAGCAACATGAGCAAGGGAATGCGATAGCCTCGCGAATCAGCGGAAGGGGACAAGGGAATCCTTCATTTACAGATATACTGAGCAGAGAACGAAACAACACCAAACTTTACAATGCCCTGCATTCCCTGGTGCGCGAGAGATTTCTTCAAAATTACTATCTACGCGGCAGACGGGATGAGCGGACGGAGAGCGAATACAAAGAGAGTCAAGTGGTCTTCCTGCATGTGCACAAATGCGGTGGAACGACTGTCAATAACACCGTCCAGAATTGGGAAAGAGGAGCAAATAAAGGTGCATCAAAATGGCCGTTCCAAATCAAATTGATACAATCTACCAGTGCTTTGGTCAGGGAAGCTCAGGCGGTAGTAGATGTGGCAGTCTCCGTGCTGGTGATGACTCCAGGCGCCGCATTTTTACGGGTTGCGCTTCATTCGGCGTCTGTGACAGCCTATGGGGCAGACCGTGTTCATACTTCACGGTGTTACGCGAGCAGGTGGACAGGATCGTCTCTTCGTATTTATTCTGTCAGGAGGCCGACGACAATTGTAAGATGGACGTGGCAGGATCATCTATCACGGATTGGGCGCTGAGAAAGGGAAGCAAGTTTTTCAACTTGCTTCACTGGAGTGAGTTCGGTTTACGGCAGGGCAACGGTTGTGAGAGAAATAGGGATAAAGAAACCAGACGGTCAGTTCTTGACTTCTTTCTCAAAAATCTTGAAAACTGGTTCTCCTTTATTGGAATCACAGAGGAGATGGATATGTCTTTGAATATGTTAGGAGATGTGTATGGCTTTCATGTTGAACAAGGCCTGAAAGTTAATGAAGGCATGTCCAAATCCCGGATGGACCAGCAGCGGCTTGACAACATGAGGGAAACGCTACGAAGTAACGCAACCGTCATGGAGGCGCTGTATGAAGATATCATGCTTTACAGAAAGGGGAAGGAAATATTTACAGAACAGGTGAAGCAATTTAATAAAAAGAAATAGTAACTAAGTTACCCAATTTAAATCATTTGTTTCAGTTCTGGGAACGTTTGAATTCATATTGTTAGCAAACGAGCATTATATAAATTTTTAAAAATGTTAAAAGTTATACTGTCCACCTTTTGCAAGCCAAAATTCACCATTTGCATGCAAGATAATGGTCTTATTTTTAAGAAAATGTAAGAGCTAGTCTGGAAATATTAGGATTTGAACATATTTTAATAGAATTACATCGATTTTCAGAGCTCGAAATGATAAACGGTCGCACCGACTGTTTAATTTGTCTAGCCTGCATACCATTTATTGTATTTCGAGATACTTTCAGTATACTTTATGTTCACAGACCAATTGTCACATTTATATAGTTTGGTTACGAATCAAAGTGATTTAATCACTTTATTAGATGTAACAGGTTAATTCAAATTTTGAAACGGTAAAAGGCTAAACAATAATCCATGATGCATAGATTCAGAATGTTAAGGAAAATGAAGTTCAGAGATAGATCCCTACATATTACACCAAACTCCAAACCTATCTCGGGGCGCCCCGTATTTTGGTGTAATCGCTACAAACCTACCCGAGATCGCTTTTAAGAGAGCATGTCGAAGCGATCTCGGACCACCTCTCGATGTGGTGCGCCCTCTTGTGTTTTAATGGCGCTTTTTGAATGATAACAGGCTTTTTACTTAGTCGTTTGTATTTTTGTATACCTTTCGAGCATGGTGGGGTTATAAATATTAGTTTGTAATGTTACTGTGCAGGTTTTGGTTACTAAAGTTCAGCCTTACCAAAACTGTACTACCCCTTGAACCGTACCATGTTTGGAAACCTAATATTCTATTGAAATATGTACATGAGTTCGGTGTGTACATAGTGTATAATGACTCCATAATTATATTTCTATCGAAATATATACATGAGTTCGGTGTGTATAATGACTCTATGTAAATGAGTTCGGTGTGTATAATGACTCTATGTAAATGAGTTCGGTGTGTATAATGACTCTATATAAATGAGTTCGGTGTGTATAACGACTATATAAATGAGTTCGATGAGTTCGGTGTGTATAACGACTCTATAAATGAGTTCGGTGTGTATAATGACTCTATATAAATTAGTTCGGTGTGTATAATGACTCTATATACATGAGTTCGGTGTGTATATAATGACTCTATAAAAATGAGTTTGGTGTGTATAATGACTCTATATAAATGAGTTCTATAAAAATTCAACATTCGATTTCCTTCTTGTAGCATTCATGTTAATTAATGTGTGTATTTTCTAAATTGCGTTGTGGACTGAGCGCAAAATAGTGCAAAATTAAAATAAAACTAACACAAACACTCACTCAATAACAATAACACTATATAATTAGCACTAATAACACATTACATGTTGTATATGTACCATACCAATGTGCATTATGTTTACCCCACCCATTACACACATGAGAAAAGTATGAAAATTGGCCGGGAAAACCTATAATTTACAACAATTTTGTTTGCATAATATAGGTTTTCCCGGCCAATTTCATACTTTTATCACCAAAATTCACACAAGGGTCATTCAAATTCACGCGTTTCTTGCTCATGGGCGAATTCGGTCATTCAATTTCACAATATATGCATCAAATTTCGTTTACTTGCACCCTTTTTTTCATTTTCGGACACAGAAATTTACCTTCGTACATTCAAATTCACACGGTTATGACGGTCAGGCAAATTTGTGTTTTTGTTGCATTCAATTTCATTTTCAGGAGGTCAGTTTCCTACTTGTTTCTTTCAGTTTAATCAATATGATATGTTTTCTAAATTATGTGATAGAATAAGCTCGAAATAAATGAAAAATAGCACAAACACTCACATGATGACAATAACAATAACTCATGAGCCCAAATAACACATTATAATTTGTATGTACACTATATACCAATGTGCAATATCCCACCCACCACATACATAATTACAGAGTCATTCTTGAGCACGTCAATTATTGCAACTCGTTTAATTACGAAATATATCAATATAAATGATTGTTCTTCTTTAATTTAATTAAAATGTTCACATAACTATTGTTCAAAATTGTTACTCAATCAGTTGTGTAATAAGCTTACACTTTGGAAGGGGATGCGTCTACAACACCCATCATCACGGCCCGGTCTCTCTGTTCCCTTCCCCCGCACCCTCCCCCCATCAAAGGTGTTACCTATAACATCACTGGTCAAGTGAAATCTAAATTTATCTGTGAACATTCGTTATGTAAACATTTAAATTCAAATATATGAAATTAACTAATTATGTATACTTATTCCGTTTAAACATGTTACAGTGTATATTATGTGCTCGGGGCCTCGGAATGACTAGCTGTTTGTGAGGGGTAGGGTGTGAACCGGTGTGCACACTGGTCAGCTATTAGTGAGTGACGCGCTTTGTGTTAATTTTCATGTAATTTTGCGCTAAGAACGGACTAAGGACATAACATTATTTAGGAAATATTAATTAACTAAATGCATACAGAATGAACCTGAGCTCCTGAAAATGAAATTGAATGCCAAATAAACGTTAATCTGCTGACCGTGTGAATTTGAATGCACGAACGTGAAAATCTGTGTCCGAAAACGAAATTGCACGCACGTATGGTGATTTTGATTGCTTTATTTGTAAATGGGGTGCAAGTTAACGAATTTGGATGCATGTATTGTGAAATTGAATGACCGAATTCGCCCACGAACAAGAAATGCGTGAATTTGAATGACCCTTATGTGAATTTGGGTGAGAAAAGTATTAAATTGGCCGGGAAAACCTATAATTGACACGTATTTCGGACACATATAAACTTCATCCCCACTACAAATGTTGTGTTTAAATACTTTTGAATTATAAAGATTGAACATGACTACTAATAATGTACTTGTTAAAATCTTACGTAATGCTAACCCTGCATCTCTCCTGTTTTTGTATTTTGTTATTATTGACTTTCATGAAAATATGTCTACTTTACACTCTTGTTCCTTCATAGTTGAATAAGCAATAAATTGATATCGAATCAAAATCTAAAATTAGTTTTTCGCACTTTTATCCTAATCGTTATATCCAACGAAATACATTATTATTTGCGTGTGTTATCTTGTGTTAATTAACGATAATTGCACTACAGTTAAACATTTAACACCAATGGCAAAATATTTTATCTCCCCTAAACTGGTATCCTTACTTTGTTGTGCATGAGGGTTGTGTGTGTGTGCGTGTGCGTGTGGGTATGTGTATGTAAGTTTGTGTATGTGTGCGTGTGTCTGTGAACATGCATAAACCAATAATAAACACGTCTGTACCGGATATCTTGCGAGGTGTTGATCTACTATAGTATATTAGGTTTCCCCATCCATTTGAACACTTTTGTCATTCAATTTCATGAATTTGTACATGTACTTCAATTTCGTTCCAAGAAACCAACAGAGCGTAAATCCCAACTTCAATTTCGTCAATTATCATTCTGTTTCGTCATTTTGTCAATCAATTTCAAACACTTCGCATTCAAAACCGTCAATTGTCACTGGAATTCGTCTCCGCTGCGAGCGAGTGGTGAATGTTAAGTACAAATGTATAAACTTGAATGACAAAAGTGTTACAATGGATGGGAAAACCTATACTATACTCTACTAGGTTACATTGTTATTTTGTCCTATCCATATTTCCCCGTTTTTACCATAATTTGTACTTACAACGTTTTCTGCAGTGGCGTAGCTAAGGGGGTAGAGCAATTATTGTTCCACTGTGAGAATATTTATCCAACTGACGACTCCCCGCCCCCCCCCCCCCCCCCCCACCCCAATCGTGGGGAGACAAATGAAAGTGTTCAATTCAGTTCTACTCAATACCATACTCATTTTTAGATCACACTGCCCCATTGTGAAAAGTCTCGCCCCGCTCCTTTAATGTATATTTTCTCTCGTCTGAACACACCCTCTACATCACGCTGGACCTTTCCGGCGGGAAGCCATGTATCCGGGGCCATACTCTGGAACATCCCTGGATAAAATTATGATGAGAGGAAGTAAAGACTGTCGCCTAATTATTCACGGGGCAAGTTTGCGTAGGTCTATATATATAGTATGATTGTGTTCCATCACATGACAAACTGTAATCATGCTAGGGATATCAGCATGCATGCACATAGCTCAGGCGGAGTGTAGCTATATTTTATACCCGCCAGATATACATACATGTATGTACTATAATGATCAGGAAGCTGTTTTTTTTTCTTCATCTCTCTCAATGCTACGATCACTACTCTCGCGCTGATGTGTACCGTTGCCGGTTGGGTAACTACAGTGAAAGGAATGGTCTATTGTCTACTCCCGATCGAAATAAACATCGCATTTGTCAGAGGCTACTCTCGGCGGGAGCTATAATTATTTCATGGATATCATACACTTACAACGAAGCTAGTTGTGCATAATTATATGGTTTCTGAGCTGATGTATTATATGCCGCACAACTGCAAACTGAACGCTATGTCACAGTTTCGTTCCGGGAAACCTTATCGATAAGGATAACGGATGTGTTTATAGTACTAATCATATTGTGAAGCCTATAATTATGAAGTGAAATATATTATAAGATTGCAACGCAGATGAAAGATTTTGTCAGATTACGACGCGACCGTTCAAACACAACGTATCCTATATATCTTTCTTCATCGTGTGGATCGGAGGTTTGGCGCACAGGTAGCGATAACATAATGAGAACGAAATAATTTATTATTGCCTCGTCTGGATAAGAATAAATTAGCGTGAGGCGTCTCCGGCATGGCTTCCATCGACATGAATGGAAGATGGCGGTTGGTGGAAACCGAAAACCTGGACAAATTCCTGAAGGCCTGTGGCGTCGGGATGGTGGGGCGAACCATGGCATCGCGCACCAGTCCTACAGTGCACATCAAACAGACCAGTACAGACACCTTCGAGATCGTCACCAAGACATCCCTTAGCCATCAGGAGATGAGCTTCAAGGTCGACGAGGTGTTCCGCGGGAACCTCCCCTGGGAGAGGAGCGACCGAGAGATGAGGGCGACCTGGGAGGATAGCAGACTCGTCATCAGGATCGTCGGTGATGAGGACGAGAATGAACCCGTGTTCGCGAGATACCTTGACGAGGGAGGGCAGCTCGTGCTGGCACAGAGCATGAAGGGTGTGGAGTCCAAGAGATACTTTCAAAGAGTTCAAGACTCATGAAGTGTGATTATTGAATTGGCGGCTGAATCTATACAATCGCTATGTTGTGCTATATAAGTACGAGAATGAACCCGTGTTCGCGAGATACCTTGACGAGGGAGGGCAGCTCGTGCTGGCTCAGAGCATGAAGAGTCTTGAGTCAAAGAGATACTTCCAAAGAGTTCAAGACTCGTGAATAATATACAGCTCTAATGTGCTTATTCGATTGGCGGATGAATCTACAAACTATATAGACATTCATTATATATTACATCATGATATGATTAGGGTCTTTGATGATGGACGAGAATTCCGTGTTCATGAGGTTCCTCCAGGTTGAGCAGCCCGTGCTGGCACAGAATATAATTTAAGGGCATGGAGTCCAATACTCATTAATAATTTAAGGGCATGGAGTCCAATACTCATTAATAATAGTTTATAAAATGGCAGCTGAATTTACATATCATACACATAATAACGACATATGAGCAGGGTCTTTTATAGTGATGAAGACGAGAATGAACCCGTGTTCGCGAGGTACCTCGACGAGGGAGGGCAACTCGTGATGGCTCAGAGCATGAAGAGTGTTGAGTCCAAGAGATACTTTCAAAGAGTCCAAGACTCATAGTATAATTTTAAAGTACGTGATCCATTAAAGGGACTGAGTAACATTGTCTAAATCATCAAAATCCAATTGGAATTCAAGTGGTTCCCTCATATAAAAGCATGGGTCAGGCTTCGGTTTTTCAAAATTCCCTTTCGTTAAAAAGATATAGGCTATACGATTGAAGTGTTCAGATGTCAAATTATCCACTTGACCACGAAAACCGTGTACAAAGTGAGTGCAATGAGTTAGTGAATATTACTTTGCATTTTTGCTCATTACTCGGCCATATAACGTCCATTTAACTTGAAATTTTCACACACACCCACTGGATATATCATATAACAACAATATACATTGTATCAACCTGACAACCTCTCAATACTTTTTGCACATGTCAACAAAGTTACTAGATCCCTTTACCTTTATATTTGTTTCCAAAAGGAATATTTCAGACTTCAATCATATACCAAAGATTCTTGAGAAAGATATGAGGTATGATTACATAGTGAAAAAAGGAGGCGATGTCTGATTTTGTCCCGATCGTTCGCGTGAAGTATCCGAGTTATGATATTATGGAGTATTTAGTCTCCAAATTCGGTTACTCTCGACTATGGTCAAAAGCGCCTACAGACGCTTTATAATTCAATCTTAAATATCTCCATAATTAGGGAGACATTTAAAAAATAAAACCCCGTTTCATTCTTCTGTTACCATTTAAGCTAAACAACAAGGTATCAGAGAAGTGTGGAAGCTCCATAATTATGATTTTGGTTGAATTTTCACAAAGTTAATGGATCACTTTAATGTGCTTATTCAATCTGCGGCTGAATCTACAAACGAGACATTATTTAAAAAGACCCTGATTATAATGATGTAATATCTTTAGAATAAATGTTATTCTATAGATATTACATCATTATAATCAGGGTCTTTGGTGATGAGGCTGAGAAAAATGTTGCCCCCCCAAAAAACAACAATAACAACAACAACAACAAACAAACAAACGATCAGCTCGTGCTGGCACAGGGTGTAAATATGTGTGGGTCCCAAGAACTATACTTCCAGAGAATCTAGTGGCTGAATCTTCTTTATACTTGCAACTAAAATTATGTCACAATAAATTATATAATTATATGTTATTATACTGGTAACTTTATATTCAATGTCATGCGGCTGAATCTATTCAATTTTAAACTATATACCACAGTGAGCGGCTGAATCTAATACACTCATAACTATTATATCTGTAATTCTAGATTATGTCAAAGACATAGTGTCTTTGATTATGTATACTTCATCATAAGTTGAAGACGTACACATCACGGCCTAATCTCCGTTAAATCGAAACTGATACGATTTACGATCAAACAAGGGAAGCATTATATTGCTGTTATTCGTGCCAAACAATAGGCTGATATATGTAATCGGAACTACATTGTATATTTATACAAATACCTTCGAAATGTTGGTGTAGAGACTGAATTGGTGTGTATTATTTTATCCACATTTCACTCAAATGTAAAAAGTGTTCATGTATACGAGGCTGGACCAACTTTTATGTTGCAATATGAATATTTTAACTGTATACGATCAATTTGTGAACGGGTTTATATCTTAAATAAGGTTGATTATAAATGTTAACATTGGACACTTTTTGTGGGATTATGGACAATTGGTGTGTATCGACCTACATGCACGGATAAAATAAGGAGGCTAATGTATTTTCTTCTACTTGTATGTTCTTTTATTAATCAAATTTTCGACGATCTCTCGCCTGAAGCCCGGCGCAGACAGAGCCGACTCGACCCGATCCGACTGGTTTTCAGCCTGATTAACTTAGTATGCGTTGCCTCAGGACTCCGGTTTTGCCAGTCAAGAGCCAGTCGGAAGTCATTCGAGGCCGATTCGACATGTTGAATCGGCTCTGACTGAGCGAAACTGACTCTAGCCTGACTGAAAACCAGTCGGATCGGGTCGAGTCGGCTCTGTCTGCGTTGGGCTTTAGCCTCCTCATTTCATTGTTTTTTTCGGAACTCCAACACGCGGACAATAAAACTACATGCACAAATAAGTATACACATAAACCTTTCATCATTTATTATCACTTGAGAATTATTGGTTTCATCCCGGTTTCATCACATGATATTACTTGTAATCAAGGCTACTTCAATGGTTAAAGGGAAAGAATAGTTCTTGTTAATCTCAGTCAGTCTGGAAGATACATTTTGTTAGTGACATTATTTCTCAAATTAACATGCAATATTATATAGAGAATGAATATTGATCAAACAAAAGTGTTTTTGTTTTTAGAATTAGGTTCTTTTGCAATGTATACACTCAGATGTCCTTTAAACGGATATAATAACATTGTCCAAATCCACACAAATTAATTATAAATCTAGTGGTTCTCTCATACTGTGTTGTATCCGTATTACCAATAGAAGCATGCATGGAGCAGGTTTGGGTATTTCAAATTTCCCTTTTGTTAAAAAGTGTTTGGATTTTTGAACTATCCACTGGATAGTCATAACAGTGTACAGAGTCAGTGCAATGAGTTAGGGAATGTCACTTTGCATTTTTTGCTCATTTCTCAGCCATTTAAAATGTAATTTTCAAACAATACTCAGAGGACATATCAAATGACAAAACTACACATTCTACCAACCATATATCACATTCTGCACATGCCAACAAAGTTACTAGATCTAGCCTCACCTTTTAAACCAGAACATAGCTATCCCTTTCATATCCTGCAGCTCCATATCAAAAGCAACATTTTCAAGGTTTTTTACATTGTAAAAAGATGTGGTCGTTCATGAAGGCACAATATCAAGAGGTGACATAAAACTTTGATTTTATTCAGCATAATACATTTACATTTTATACAAAACTTGTTTAAATGTTGGTTATAAACTCTATGATGATGGACAAATATAATCAATTTTTATGTTTATATGATACCACAATATACATAATGAACATTTATTAACATATTTCTAAATAATATTTGCTCAATAATATAAATTTACTTGAAGTATTTCATATTGCAATATATAATGGAAATTAGGATAAAAACCCAAATTGTTTACTAATAATTAAAAAACTAATACTCATTGCTTATATGTCATTTGTTATAACCTAATTTGATATAGACAATTAAATCATACAGAGTACATATCAAAATGTTGTATTATGTTGTTTATTGATTCTTTGTGCATTGAAGAGCAGGCATTGTGTGTAACATTTTAAGGAGCAGAACAGTTTCTGATCACTCATTAATAAAAGGTACAATATTCATAAGGGCATTGTGACAATATACAGGGGCACAGGGATGGCAACACAACATGTCCCAAAATTAATTACAACGGGACTTTCTGCAACGATAACTTTAAAATAGTAGATCAATCAGAATGATATTTCAGGGTATGAAACTACAACTTATTACCTACATCTTGCAGAAAACCCTATTCGATTTGCTTCAGTGGTCATGGAGAATGAGGATCTTTTGTCAATCATGTCATGTGTCCATTTTCGTTCATAACGCGTGAACACAATCGACAACACGTCTCCTTACATTACAAAACCTGGAGGGAAGGGACATCTGACATGTAGTCTATCAGGTTATGTAAAGCAGCAATTTTTTTTGCTATAATCTTGGAAACAGTTTTTAATTTGGTCTAAATACATTACTGATGAGAAAAAGTGATGTTTCCATTTTTTATTTTTGGTCCCAGGGTGCATTTTGGCGATTTTAAAGATAATTAGCTAATTTGCATATTTGTGAAATAAGGTCAGGGGTCATTTTCTATCTAGGAATAGTACAATATTGATAAAAACTAGTATTCTAGGGTATTTTGGGGCAAGGATTCCATTTCCGGTGCTCGTTTGTAAGTGAAATCCAAGATGGCTGCCCATAATTTGCATATTTATGAATATTATTGATTTTCAGTGGCTACAGCCCCTAATAAGCAATCATTCCGGATTATTATTTGTCAGTTATGTTCTAAGTACGCATTTAAGATATCAGAGATGAGTTGCCATCGTGGCAACCTCTAGCAATGCATATTATTTGCATAATATGTATTTTACCTAATTTGCATATTCCCCAAAATCGAGTATATTGGGAACCCGGCAAGTAAAAAAGACAAGTAATACCACTTTTCCAAGGTTTTAGGGGGCAACGAATCCATTCATGATACTTATTTACCTGTATCAACTCGGCAACCCACATAAATTCAAGATGGCCGCAATTGTCATTTTAAAGTTAATAATGCTATTTGCTACTTAAACGGCATTTAATTGATAAAAGTATGATTTGCTTACTGTAAGCAAACAACTACATTGTGATTCAAATATTCTAGTTGCTCATTCCAATAATTAAAAGTCAAAACATTATAATATCAATCTAATATAACCGAAATAATATAGTCGTGTATCATAACATGTGTAATTTAGGGAGCAGTCATCTTGGATTTGAGATGGATGCCATGGTGATACAGGTAAATAAGTATCAAAAATGGATCTGCTGCCCCCCAAAACCTTGGAAAAGTGGTATTACTTGTCTTTTTTACTTGCCGGGTTCCCAATATACTTGATTTTGGGGAATATGCAAATTAGGTAAAATACATAATTATGCAAATAATATGCATTGCTAGAGGTTGCCACGATGGCAACTCATCTCTGATATCTTAAATGCATACTTAGAACATAACTGACAAATAATAATCCGGAATGATTGCTTATTAGGGGCTGTAGCCACTGAAAATCAATAATATTCATAAATATGCAAATTAGGGGCAGCCATCTTGGATTTCAGAGTGTTTCCCATACATCACTTACAAACGAGCACCGGAAATGGAATCCTTGCCCCAAAATACCCTAGAATACTAGTTTTTATAAATATTGTACTATTCCTAGATAGAAAATGACCCCTGACCTTATTTCACAAATATGCAAATTTGCTAATTATCTTTAAAATCGCCAAAATGCACCCTGGGACCAAAAATAAAGAATGGAAACATCACTTTTTCTCATCAGTAATGTATTAAGACCAAATTTAAAAATGTTTCCAAGATTATAGCAAAAAAGTTCACAACATTTATTTACACTTCATTAGGGGATATACTAATGATTGAGAAAAGATCCTCATTCTCCATGACCACTGAAGCAAATCGAATAGGGTTTTCTGCAAGATGTAGGTAATAAGTTATAGTTTCATTATATTCATACCCTGAAATATCATTCTGATTGATCTTTAAAGTTATCGTTGCAGAAAGTCCCGTTGTAATTAATTTTGGGACATGTTGTATATGCTATAAACATGTAGGAAAGTCGACTGCATAATTATTACTGCTATTATCATTTAAAATGAGAACAAAAAAGTTCCTTCAAACCCGAGATGGACATTTTTATTAAAAAGTAATACGCTCAACAGTAAGCACAACTATTGACTTAGTTTTCCTTCTCATAAAGAAGCAAATATACAGATACATTTGAAATATATCTAATACAATTCTTGAGAATTACCGTAAGCACAAATTTTGTTAGATGATACATTATAATCTAAATGTATGCATCCCCTCACTCCAACCTATACGTCTACACTTCTCTCAAAATACTTCCTTTATTATTTGTATGAATAGTACCTTTTTGTTCAACTGTTTGTTTAGGTCTGTAATTGCATCGTACATTACTGAAAGAACAAGGCTCATGTAACAGATACAAGGTTCATGTACCATGGACAAAAAATCTTTGATAGTATTTAATGATGGCATTTAATAAATGTAACATTAACAAAACTAGATGGATCTTCGACTGCGCGCAGTCGAAAATTATGCCTCCGCCATTACGCAATTTATTCATATCAAGCCCAAATCAACATGTACACAGAATTAATTCTGTCAACTAAATTTTGATTGTACTCTGTCTTTTAGATCTTGACGTATCACAATTATGAGCTATAAGTGACCTTGACCTTTGCCCTCATGACCCCAAAATCTAATGACTACAATTGTTCCCTAAGATACATTCAGTTATCAAGTTGGATTGAAATCTGATATTCAGTTCTTGAGATTTCCAATCTCAAGCTACTTTTACATATAATGAGCCCTGTGACCTTTGACCTCATGACCCCCAAAATCTAATAAGTTCATTGGCTCTCCAAGGAACATACATGTACCAAGTTTGGTCAGAATCTGTCAATCCCTTCTTGAGATAACGCGATCACAAGCTATTTTTGCATATATAATGAGCTCTGTGACCTTTGACCTTTGACCTCATGACCCCAAAATCTAATCAGATCATTGGCCTCCCAAGATACATACATGTACCATGTTTGGTAAGAATCCGTCAATCCGTTCTTGAGATAACGCGATCACAAGCTATTTTTGCATATATAATGAGCTCTGTGACCTTTGACCTCATGACCCCAAAATCTAATCAGATCATTGGCCTCCCAAGATACATACATGTACCATGTTTGGTAAGAATCCGTCAATCCGTTTTTGAGATAACGCGATCACGAGCTATTTTTGCATATATAATGAGCTCTGTGACCTTTGACCTTTGACCTCATGACCCCAAAATCTATTCAGATCATTGGCCCCCCAAGATACATACATGTACCAAGTTTGGTCAGAATCTGTCAATCCCTTCTTGAGATAACGCGATCACGAGCTATTTTTGCATATATAATGAGCTCTGTGACCTTTGACCTTTGACCTCATGACCCCAAAATCTAATCAGATCATTGGCACCCCAAGATACATACATGACCCAAGTTTGGTGAAAATCCGTCAATCGGTTCTTGAGATAACGCGATCACGAGAACGGGACATACGTACGTACGTACGGACGGACGGACAACCCGAAAACATAATGCCTCCGGCTACTTCGTTGCGGAGGCATAAAAAGTTGATCTTGAAAGTATGAGACAGTAATCCCCCAGAAAGACAGAATTCCTTCACAATTAGATGCCCGTGGTACTGTATATAATTCATATATACTGCAGATGCTAAACAGTACACACTAATATCTAGTACAGTGGAACCTCCTTATAACGAGGTCCTTGGGGCCGTGAAAATGACTCTGTTATATTGGGTATCTTGTTATATCAGGGTAAGCAAACTAAAGAATATAAAAGGCTGGGACAAACAACATTACCTTGTTATAAGTAATAAGATGACTTTGTATATATCAGAGCTCTATAAAAAGAGGTTCCAATGTAACAGTGTCAAAATATTCACAAAAACAAAGTTGTATTTTACTATTTTAATATTCAAATACTAAAAAAAGAAGTTTTAATGTGCACTATACATACATGTACCTTTATATTTTAAATGTATGTTTCATAACTATTTTTTTATATTAATTAAAGAATTATCAAATTGAAGGCATCTTTTAGAGTTTGTTTTGAAATGTTTTGTTATATCATATTTAAATCAATCCACATAAATATATGATTAGTAAGAGTATATCAGGGCTCCATTACTGTGTCGTTTTCCGACTGTTACAATTTTGTCTTTTTATTATTATTATTATTAACAAAATTAACAAAAACTATTTGAATACCTATCTGGTTGTTTATTTGAATAGCAAAATAGGTAGTTGTCCCAGGCCTAATAAGAAGGCAATCATCAAATTTTATTCCACTTTCAAAAACCAATCAAGGGAGTTGTTATTAACCATGGCTACTTTATATAACAAATGAATTTGGAATTCATTCATATGGTTATCTATTGTAAACCTTTCACAATAAACATAAATTACTTCATGTTGAGCTTTCCATAATCAATTATGGTTCATTTTTTTTTATAATGTTCTTTATAAGATTTGATTTCTTACAGTCAAATGTTTTACTGAAAAAAAAAGGTGATAAAAGTTTTACCTTTGTCACCTGTCTTCTATTTTAGTCTTCTTTCTCTCACCAGTTTCATCTTCCTGATCTCCATTTCCATCACTGTTACTTAACTGCATTTGGGGAAATCCCTTCCCAGGTCCTGTGACTTGTCTCACACTTATGTTCATCCTTGCATCCTTCAAATATTCTTCAAATGGCATCCATTCATCTTGTCCTGACAAATCACTCATGGTATCGTTCATACATTCAATAACACGATGTACTCTGTCCGTTTTCCATCCAAGTGGTAATGGCAATAACTCAGGAGACGCAACATAACCCGAGTCTGAGTTAGATTCTGACATACTTTGTGTTGAATGTGCGCCTGATGAACAAGTTGCCTTCAAATTCACTTCTGCAGTTGTTTCTTGAACCTCCTTCCTCCCTGGACTCCTTTGTTGATTAGAAGTATTCTCTGATTCAGATGCACTATGTCTCAAATGCGTAACTCTAGAACACGTTGTCCTATCCATTCCTAAGTCTAGACTCGTTCGTTGGGCAGAGGAATCCTTGTTAGAGTCCATTTCGCTGCTTTCATTCTCAACATGCCTTTCTCCTGTATTTCTCTGCGAATCTTCGCAGTTTGTTTCTGGGATATCAGTTGTGCTACTCTTTTGACTAGCTATACTGCTAACTTGACCAGCCATACTACATACTTGACTAGCCATGCTGTGTACTTGACTAGCTGTACTGCTTACTTGACTAGCTATGTTGCTTACTTGACTAGCAATACTGTTTACTTGACTAGCTGCACTACCTTCTTGACTAGCTTTGTGTTGATGAGAGTGAGGCAGATTGAAGCACTCTGGTAGTTGGCCCCCTGGTCCAGCATGCATGATTCTGGGCACGGCATGATACGCCAAGCGAGATGCCCCTCCCAGGATGACGATGTCCCCACTCCTTAGATGGATGGCTACAGGTTTGGTTGCTTTGGTCTCGCCACCAACCAACAGAATGGCTGACTGTCCAAGACTGTGGGGTAAAAGAGAGTGAAATTAATGTATACATTTTGCCACATAATCCTCATCTTCAAGATCACATATATGGTTAGAATTTTATATTGATTAAAATCTGAACAATTGTTTGTAAATTATTACAATACTATGACTCATACTGAAAGTTAAATTTCTTCAATATCTGCATGAGAAAACAAAAACTTGAACGACATTCACTTTATCTATAAAAACTACAAAGATATAAATCAAATCTCCAATGTGGACTAGAATTTATCATTTACTATAATCCAATACAACCAATTGATTGGGTAAAGGCAATATTGAAATGAACTGTGAAACAAAAAACAAAATCAAGGCAATCATGACTGGTGTACTGACATATATTGTGCTATTGTCAAATGACCTGGATTAACTTTAGAGTTAGGGTCAATCAACTTCATATTCAATACAATTAAATACTTTCATACCACATATATGTTAGGCAAAACTCTGGCAAGCCTTTAGGTTGCCAGGAATAACAATTAATGCATCAAATTGGAATATGAAGGCATACTAGTCTATTGCATATTAATGAGGTTCCAGTAAACGGGTGTCCTACCTGTATGACATAAGAGGAGCAGACAGATCAAACTCGGAATGATCAGTGTGCCCACCCAGAGTGGAGTCCATGTGGTAGAAGTTGACGATTGCTGCCTGCGACTGGAAGGATCTGTAGCCCAGAGCAGCTGCAATGACCTCAGACACCAGAGAGAGGTCCTCTGGGAATTGGGAGTGTCTGTGTTGATGGTAGACCTTGTCGTTCCAGTCGTAGTGGTAACCAAGCGTCACCCAGCGCAGTTGGTCCATAGCCGTCTTCTCCTTGGATAAGCCAGACCTATTGGTCAAAGATATAAACAGAGACAACCTTTGAAATTGAATTCATTCTATTATGGCTGTCTTAGATCTTTAAACGAGACTTTTACAATTTTGACTGCAATTTGAGCTGTTTTCACATTTGAACACTTAATCACTTCATCCTGATACAAGAGTTTTCGTTGCATTAACTTAATGATTAAGATAACATTATAATATATTTCTAAATTGTTTGAGTCAACTCAGAAACAAGCATTTAAATGGTCTGGCAGATGACCATCTATTGCATCAAAATAACTTTTTACTACGTTCCACCTCCATCAAATTTAACATTACATTAAATAAATACACATTATACATTTGGAAAAATCAAATGGCCACACAGGGTGCTAAGTTCATTACTATGCCAAATGCATTGTACCTATTATATGATAGAAAGTAACTACCCATGAACTTTAGTTAAAGGGTACCACCACCCAAAAATAATATTCTTATTAAAGAAAGGTAACATCTTTAGTATTCCATTCCATCAACAAGTTCACAAAAATATGTTTCCAGAAAGAAAAAAAATAATTGGAAACGCATCACCATTCTAAAGCATGCGTTCATGCGGTCTGAATTACGCAGACTGCTATGTGTGCGGTGAATTGCAACGTGTGCAGAGCGAACGAATCTCCCGGGAATCTATTGTTTACAAACGTGCGCGTGAATAGCATTGGTGCACTCGCAAATGGTTGGCCCGTATGAAACCAGTAAATGGCAGTGGTTCCGTAAGTGGTGGAAATTAATTGCTTTGTTTATGAATTACACAACCCTTTGCAAAATGTTGGGTATCTATTTGATATCACAAAGCGGTACCAAAACATATAATAATGTGTTGTTCTTTGCCTGGTGGTCCCCTTTAAAGCATATTATGTTGTAAACTCATTCTCGTTCTGTATCGTACCTCAATATTTGCTGGCTTGCATGCCATGGTGAATGTGCACACGTCTCCCCCAGGTGTGCATCCAAATTGGTGACATTTGGTTTGCAGGGATACTCAGTGATGCAGCGTTTCACCCAGTAGCGTTGCCAGCCCTGGAGGAAGGGGTCTCTGATGAACCGCAACCCTGGGAAGCCGTCTGCTGCGTAGCATCGCCAGGAACGGGGTGGCTGCAGCCCTATGCTCGATGCCAGATTCTCCCATTCGGGAGTGGAGATCTCATCAGGAACTTTCCACACTTGAAACTGGGAGATAGAAAGGAAATATTATCAAATAAGTTTTATGATTAATGTGCCTTCTTCCGTTCGCTCTTGTACAATTGCACAGTATGGCAGTATAGCTGTCCAATTCCTGCTGCATAATGATTAAACAAAACTGCCAAAAGAGCAATTATTAGGCCTACAACAAAACAGTTGGCCACTTGGTGTCTTACAAAATTATGGAGCATATTGGACCAACAAAAAATGTATAACATTTTAAGATATTCTAGTTAATTTCCTTGAATGTAAACTTCAGATCTGATGAAGCTTCAATTTTTAAGGCAACTTGGCAAGTTTTAATTGAACTTGAACAAATTTTTCCTGGAGGCCCAGTCAGGCAACTACAATGTATACCATAGACTATACAGATTAGATTGCCTGTGTTGCATTGGCATGTGACTGGCTATATAGCAAAATCCTGCACTTGTTGGTAATGCATGTTTTGAAGAAATGGGCATTTTAAGTTCACATAATGTTGTAAAAGACTTATGATTGTAAAATTGAAACAATCATATCTTTGCCAAGTATTTACCAATTTGTTAGAACAAAGCATCAAATGAAAGCTTGAGATGAGGCCTTTCTAATGGTACATGTATAAAAATCTACATTTTGATTTTTTCCGACAAGTGCAGGGTTTTGCTATATAGCCGGTTACATATTATTATGCACATTGCCTTACTGAATATTGGTGGTCTAAATTATTTTTAAAAAATTAAATAATGGAATTATTCAATGGCTATGATTCTTCCAAGAGAAAAAAAAAAGTTCCACAATTTTACATAAAAAGGGAAAATTTCACACTGATACTGATAGAATGTTGATGGCCTTTGCCGGACCTTCTTGATTTGAACCATTAATGATTTAACCCGTTGCCTAGGCTATGGGAACCGGGTGGGTTGTGTACAAAGTTTATGGGGATTTCAGAATCTCGAAGGGAACAGGTTAATTGGTTGTCCACTGCACGATTTCAGACTTATTAGTCTCGGAATTCAAAGCAATA
This sequence comes from Echinarachnius parma, assembly GCA_037951105.1. Taxonomy (NCBI): domain Eukaryota; kingdom Metazoa; phylum Echinodermata; class Echinoidea; order Clypeasteroida; family Echinarachniidae; genus Echinarachnius; species Echinarachnius parma. The sequence goes on along the minus strand of JBAMJV010006926.1, from coordinate 127,497 downwards.
TTTCCTGCAAAATTAAGAAATAAACTATAAATTTACCCAACAATAACAAAAAATATGCATTCATCGGCGCTAATGCAGTTTCGTACCCCTTTTTTGGTTTTCATTTGCATCACTTAAAACTCAACTAATTTGGTTCTTATTACTCATTGCACTCTAACCTTATCCCTCGATGGTCTGTTGTAATATTTTAGTCAAAATTTAAGTCATTTTTGTCTACTTTGATCGATGGTTTTGGTTGCGTCGCAGTAAATATTCACACTATGCGGTCCCTAGAATCGAAGTTAGCAGGACTTCACCAGCAGCTATGCCGTTAGCTAGGGGTGACTTGCGAGTGGGAGAGAGGGCCGTACTCCAGCGGTACGGGCGCGCTCCGTACCGCTGGAGTACGGCAACATCGGTAACATCCATAGCTCGAGTTGATATATGGTGGCTTTAAATCTGAAACTAAAAAAAACGATGATACGGCCACCCACTTATTTAGAGCCACCATACATCCGGATGTAACCGGTATGGCGCACGCGTGCACCACAAGAGTACGGTACTCTCTCTCCTCACAAGTCACACCTAGCTAACGGCATAGCTGCTGGTGAAGTCCCGCTAACTTCGAGTTTAGCGACCGCAAAATGCGAAAAATTACATCGCCGCGACGGAAACAAAACTATCGATTAAAGTTGTAAAAAATTACTTAAATTTTGACCAAAATATTACAACAGACCATTGAGGGATATGGAAAGAGTGCAGTGAGTGAGTGACTGATACGAACCAATTTAGTGGAGTTTAAAGTATTTTTGAAGTGATGCAAATTAAAACAAAAAAGGTGTACGAAACTGCATTAGCGCCGCATTCATTCAGTTTCATTGAAATAAAAGAATGGTGAAAAATTAAAAAATGATTGAAATTATTTATGGAATAATGCAGTAAGTCATTGACATTGTCAATTATATATATTTATGTTTCATTAACATCACTCATTAAATTTCAACTTCAAGACAAAAGTGAACACAACTTACTTATATATCATATGAGGCTTATAAAAAGTTATATCAGCTTTCCCTCTAATATACTCTCATTATATTCCCATTTAATTTTGCTCAATAATCTGACTTTGAACTTCTTTACAAATTGAGAAAAAAATGCTTCTCACCGCGGGAGAAATCTAAATTTAGGCTTGTTCATGTAGCTATCACAATACATCATAAAACTTTCATTGCGATATAAGCTTTCAAGCGCCGCGTATCCGTTACAGTATTTTGCCAAAATAATTGCGCTGATATCACCACTACAACACATTGTACCACAATCAATAGCATCAGCGAACAATGTCAATTACAAAAACATACGTTGAGAGTGTAGATAAACATTGAGAACGGTATGCGCAGCTTGATCGTATTTTCAGTTTACCTGTCCAGTTCCATTGAATCCTTCGCCATCGACATCTACAACATCTTGCAAGCTGACGGGAGTTGCCCTACTTTTGTACCGCTTGAATTCTGGTCGGAAATTATCTTGGACTTCTTCAAGAGCGGTCATAATCGAAAATCATCACAAACACATGCGAAAATTCGTGTCATGGGCGCAGCCATTTTGAATATATTATAAAGACCGAAAATATTTTACACCATGCATTTCATGGACGGTACCCCGGGGACGCACAGACACCTACAAATTGTTGATTAATCTTTATCATTGTTATTTGATACAACAGGCATTCACCAGGGAGCAAAAGTATATAAACCTAACACAAAAAGTAAGCCCCCTCCCCCCCCCCCCCCCCCCCCCAAATAAAAATAAATAGATGAATAAATGAACAAATACATAGATGAATCAATAAATCAATATATGAATAAATAAATAAAAATGAATAAATACATTTGTTTAAACCCTCACTGCGATAATTGTTTCAAGATGTCATCTTACCACAATATTCATAAATGCATGGCTGAATGAGCACAAAATGACCCAAAAGTCACAAGAATTGCACATTTTTTTTTGTTTTTTGTAGTGTTCTTTATCCAGGTTAGCCTCTTCAGTGCTCTTTGCTCTGTTCTCCCAGAGGGACCTGTATCTAATATTACTATGTACAACTCGGCCATTTAATACTCTTCCGCACTATAAATTGTGCACTTTCTCCACTCCCTGCGGAGCATTCCAGCAGGTGCTACTTTATAGTGCACTCATGCTATTGACACACCCTCATGCATGCCAAGTACCCATATTGCACCTGGGCGGGGAGCAGCGATGTGGATAAAGTGCCTTGCTGAAGGACACTAGTGCTGTATTGGCGGCATCGATCTGGGTTCGAACCCGGCTCCCGTGCTTGGCAGTATAGCGCCCATCCGATCGTGCCACAACACCTCCACATGCCACATGTGGTCGAATGCATTGTTTTGTGAAACAATGCTGTTTCAAATTCTATCCATTTTGACTTTTTAAAGGCACATGACTGTGATTAAAATTGATTGTTTAGGGTGAAATTGATATTTCTCAATGCTCAATAAACTGCAAAACGGATGTTACTTTTGCGAATTTTGAAAAATTACTATATAGTTACCTTTTATTTCTGCACATTTACCTAACTATATAATATATCATACAAATATTTTGCCGAGACGAAATATTGGACCGATTGTTACGGTTATAAAATTGTGACCCGTGGTTTGGGGGGAGAATTACTTTTTGTCAGGGGCGTCGATCCGTTTTTTCGATTGGGGGGGGGGGGGGCGAAATTTGAAAATTTTCCCAGAATGACCACTGAGAGAGCTCAAAGCCCCACATTGGCATGCCCGAAAGTTTTATTATGCGCTCATTGAAAGTGTCTTGATGGCTCGAAGACCCGACTTTGGGGGCACCCACATTTGGGGACAATAATGGGGGTCCAGGGGGCGGAGCCCCCGGAAGCTTTTATATTTTCAGACAACTGCAACTCCTATCATGTGTGTTAAAATTGTATAAAATAGTGAACCTACTCGTAACGTATTTTTAAAGGGCATAGCGAGGAAAAGATTGAGCCTTGCATGAGATGGATCCACGTGATCCTGTATACTATAGAGCCATCGATATAGTCTAGGGCATTGAGCTCCCATGAAACTAAGCAAGGGCATCAACAATTTCTCAAAAGTGGAGGGGAGACATTGCGAGGAAGCGAAGCGACCGAGCGGGTGAGGGTGTGGGAGGGGGTGTCCCCCTTCCAACAATAGGGAGCTTTTGTATTTTGGGGCGTGAAATTGTGCGATTTGGTGCACACCTGAGACAGAAATTTCACGTAATATGCCGTATAGAAGTATGGAACCAAACATGCATAATGACAAAGAGAGGGGGACAACCTCCTCCACTTTCAAATGTGGGGGGGGGGACATGATATTCCAATTTGATTTGCGTTCAGCGCATATGGACCAATTGACTGAAAGATATATTATTTCAGACTATTTTATTTTCTGTGACGGTGTGCTATAGATGAGGATTTAATAAACTTCGTTTGAGGTGTGCTTTTGAGAAATTACACTGCCCAACACATTTCGAAAGATGAGTTCCCGCAACCGAAATGAAACTTGCAATATGAAAAACTGTATGCGCGCAAAGCGCGCGGCAAAAAAGGAGATTTACAGTCCTTTTCAAACTAAAAAAACACAGCTATTTTGGAGATTAATTTTTGATAAATGTGTCTTTCCCCTCTTTGGCATTATATCACTCGATTTTGTTCTTCCTCCTTTTCGAAATTATTGGGGGGGGGGGGGGGCGAAACGATATGTTCGCCCCCCCCCCCCCCCAATATTTTCATTGGGGGGCCCCCAGGATCGACGCCCCTGCTTTTTGTGCTAGGTTTATGATAGCGAGGGACCGTAATTATGCCAGGACTCTTTTGACTCTGTTGTTTTCTGTGTTTTATTTAGGGCCGGGGCCAAGCGATACCATTCTTTTTGAAATACAAGAATGACGGTGGAGTCAAATCCATTGATGGTGAGTACTGATATGCGTCGATTTCTTCTCGCCATTGCGTGGATGATACGCGATTACTGATACTCACCCGGGGATTATACCCACAATGGTAATCTCAATGGAGGCCCAGGGGCGGATAGCCCCTGGAAGCTGTAGGATTTTCCAGATATCCAGAACTATAAAGATGTTGAAGTTCATAAGTATGTAAACTTAACGTAAATTATTTTGCTAATAGTAGAGTGGGCATAGCCCGGGGCATATAGCAAGAAATCCTGATAAGTGAGTACAGGGTACTATAGGTTAGATGGCCTTAATTGGGCCAGTTCAGGGGGCGCAGCCCCCGGAAGATATTGGATTTGGGTATGCAGTTTAGCACTCACAAGATGTGGTTTAACTATTGTATCAACTATTGTATCAACTTACACATGATGAATGAGAGGGAGAATTGTCTCTTCATTTTAATGTTATTTTATATTTCTGAACCTCAAATATTTTGGGGGAGGGTAATCATATTATACAGGCCATCCCCCGCACCTCAAATATATCGCACAATACTTCACGATCATCTCTGGCTTTGTGTATATAATTCGTGTCCTGTTACAAGGCTCGATCTCGATAAGATCTTGTTCATAACATATCAAATTATCATGCGACATCATTTGATAACGCTACCACGATCCGTCGTCATTTCCCGCGGTCATTCCGATTTCATTCGACATCATTTTGATAACGCTATCACGATCCGTCTTTATTTCCCGCGGTCATTACGATCTGCTAATATACCGCAATTGTGGAAACACAATTTTTTTTTTTTTTTTCTTTGTACGTTTTTTGTGTCTCGTGTCTGTAAAATTTGGCTGGGGATATGATAATGAAACCTGGTGAACATAATAGACCTTGGTCCGAAATTGTGCACCTGGGTAATGATTATGACGGTACTACCCTGTGACGTCATGGAGACGCCATTTTGTGAAATATTTCAACAGCCCATATCTTTCTTACGTAATGGTATATTTTCACCAAATTCTGTACATGGCAAGCTAAGTTCAAGGGCTATATAAAAATGTCGCACCCAAGGTCGTACGGACAACGACGGACGCGTACGCGCGCGTCAAAGGGTAAAAATCCTTGAAAAATTCTCAAATCAACCGGCGAACCAATTTTCCATACGTTTCAGGTCATTCCGAGCATTTCAAAATTTTGCGCGCGTGCGCGTTTGCGCGCGCGCTTTTTCACGCGTAGCGCGCACGGAACAAAAAAATGGCGTTTTTTTTTTTGGAAACTGTTCCCAATACTTTCTATGATAAATTAAAACAGTTTCCAGATCTCCTCGACCAAAAACACTCGAACAGGAGGGCGTAAAACTTTAAAATCCGCGAGTGCTGCTATGCACAAAATATGTACAAAATATGCCCTTTTTTAATTGATAATAATTTTTAAAATCCACGGGCAATTTTGTTAAAAATATTTTTCCTTGCAGACGAATGAGTTGTAGATACAACGTCATGCATCCGTATCGCCAACCAAACCTCATTATGTAATCATATGACCATGAGAAGTTAACATTAGCAGTTTTCAACGATTTTATCATTTGCGATTATGTATATATCGTGTTTGGATTCCGATATCTCGGTCAATTCTGCTTGAATCTATCTCAAGTTTTGATATCTTGTAGCTGGGACGATTGTGAACAATTACTATCTCTTTCCGACCGGAAATGTGCCGATGCGCGCGTGCTACACATGAAATCCGCGCGTGCTGCCATATGTAAAATATGTGAAAATGTGGTAAAAACATGCCCTGTTCAATTGATCATAAATTTGAAAATCCATGTTCAGTATTTTGGTTGTTGTGTATTCGTGACAGAGTATGAGTTGTAGATATGGTGCGATATTCAAAAATCGCCAATCGGACATCGTGACGTCATCAATTTGCCATGAAAAGCGAAAATTTAATTTTGATTGATTTCATAAATTTTGTGTTATGTTTTGAAGGTGCAGTTGTGTGTCTATCTCCTTCGATTCTGGTCGAATACGTCTACAATTTTGATATGTTGTAGCGGAGATCTGGAGGAAAAATAATATGTTCCTATTATGTTGCTCAAATAATGGAAACATTTGTTTTCCCTCTATTGCAATGTAGCATACAAATAATTCAAGATATTCCGAGTAAGCCGTTATATTTCTTTTGTTTCGTAACTTATGGTGTTTTTAATTAAATGTTTGAAAACAGTAATTGGTTCTCCAAACAGGGCACATCAAATTGATGCATATAATGCCTTGCTAATTAACGTGTCTAAGCCGCCCTCCCCAAAGTATGTGGCTTCGCCCCTATTACTACGTCATACAATTTCATATAACGCCCACCTCTTTCAGTAACGGTCAAAATAATCTCTCAACCCTAGCGTTTGCGTGTAGTAATCCCTATTAGCGCTGCAATAATGGAGAAAGGTGATTTTGACTCGACCTGTATCAACGTAATTCGATCCCTACGAACTGAAGTATATACCGCGATAACACGGCCCTCTCTTCCTACACACGAAGTGGGGATCAAGTATTGTGCCTGGAAAGTTTTTGTCTCTTCTCTGATCAACACGTTATTTTACAGGTAAGACAATATAATTTCTATCTTACATGGATAATTGAAGTTATATCGCATTTTATAATGTTAAGGTAGTCATGTTAAAGTTATATATTTATAATGAATGAGATGGAAACTAGTGGAATTATGAGGGAAGAGTTTGAGAGAGATTATACTAGTTATAGTTGTATAACTTGCTGAAAATTGAGAATAATCTTTGTATTGTTTATGGTAATTATCTAAGTAATAATAATATACTGGTTGATTAATAATATCTGATGTAAAAGAGAGACACAAGTTGTGAATTAATACATGTATATTATAAGTGAGTATACTGTTGCATAAAGATTTAGCATGAGGTACTGCTGTGAACAGTGAAGATTAACTTTGAATGTTCGATGTGAACGTGACTTATAATTATTTTTCTGTGTGTTCTCCTATACTTATGATTGTATTTGTGGAACCAGCCAAAGCATAAAGCCGTGTGTATGAAAAGGGTTTAGTTATTCCAATCGCCCCTTACCGAAACTAAAATTTAGATAAACAAACGTATATCTGCATTCTGTCTCATTCACGAAATGGTTGACAAAGTGTAGTCTTATGGATCAGACCCATTTAGTATATAATTTTGTATTGTACATCGACGAAACGTACACAATGCATAGTTGACCTTAGAATAGTAATTCAAATTGTCTGGAATATAGAATAACTAGGAAGACTGGTAATTTGTGTTGTGGAAGATGATGTATTTGCTTCTCTGAGAAACCTCCCAAAAGAATAACTTTGTACAATTGCATGGTTTAAAGGTACACTTGAGTATTGGTACTTCCCGAAATGCCCCATGACACAAAATTGGTTGGTTCTAATTCAATTAGAAAGTTCCTTGAATAAAACATGTAAAATGAGAATCATTCCCTTTCAAATGTTCTCATAATTGTAAAATTTCATTTAAAAATATTTTATTTATATATTGTCTAGACAATCGATATCTTGATTTTTTTTTAAATACTTAAAATGCATATATCACTTCTTAAAAAAATAAAAAGAGGTTTTTAAATAGTTGATACTATCTTTATCTAATCATTATTTTCACACAACATCACATGCACAATTTTGCTTTCTTAGAAAGCACCCTCTTGAGTTGTAACAGCTATTTAAAAAAAAATGATAACCGGGTCTTTACTTTGTCGTTTGTTATTTTCTATACATGTCAACCATTAGACCGGCAGCCCAGAGGTCTTTTGTGCATCGAAAAGCGTACTGATTGTTGAACATATTAGGTCAACAATAGACAATGTTAAAGAAGATATTCTTAATTTTTCGGGACAAAATTGAATGACAAAAGTATTATGGAAAACTATACTATCTCATACAATGAAATTTAGATGTACATTCAACTATTTCACAATAATACCTAGAAAAAAGAACTACTTAACAATTTTTCACTTTTACAGTCTAAGAATCAATATCTATAATATTTGGACACGGATATAAATTTAAAAAATGCAGAACATGTTGGAATAGTGTAAATGTCCATATAAAAAACAATAAAAGCAAATCTGTTATGTCATATCCCAAAGAACAAATAAAATTATAACATTTGTTTTTCTTTAGAATCTACCAACCTCTATTACAAACCATTTATTTATGAATTCACATACAATCATAGACATGAATTTCAGTAATTAAATAAATAAGAATTGTGTAAACCGATCTATCACAAATAAATTGACTGTACAATACTGATATGTTTAAGAAAATGTTACATCATAAACAAAATAAGATGAAATCATAAACGTTATTTCTTGACTCACTGTGTCAATTAACATCAAAGATCAAAAAACAATTTTGATTTATCAAGCATATATGCACAGAATATAATCCATTATATAACAAAAAGTTTAACTCAGGATGTGATTTGTCCATAACAGTGTATATACCGGAGGCAAAGATCCATCTAATTTTTTTTAAATACTAAGTCGGCCATTTGAATAGACCTTTATGGTTTCCAGATAAATGCAATAAGATGTGTAGGGCATGAAAGGTGCGTGCCTTGCAATCAATATGGAGTTCGAATCTAGATACGCTCTAATATTGTGTACTTCAATAAGATACTTACTTAAGATAATTAATATGATCTTGACAATGCTTTAAATACATCATGGGCAACACCCAGTATGATTCAAATTCACAATAGGCCTGGCAGGCGCGTCATTATCCAGCTGATTTGAATGCTCCATGGGGAGTGGAATTAAGTTCATTTCTAGCGCTTGAGTATTGATAAATTCATAAACTAATACAAGACAAACACAACATCTACGCGGATTACAAAATGATGGTGGAATATTCGTCATATTACAGAAAAAGTTGGTTTTGTTCATAACTAGAAATGAAGATGTCCCAAGATTAACGCAACTATTGACTACACAAATCCTATAATCAAGATTACAAATTTTGTAGACACCCTGTTCAGCATGATAAATGGTGCAAAACTGCCCTTTTTGTCGATATTAAATGTTGACTTCCAGATATTATAACTTTTTGTTCAGATATGGTACACACTTAAAACTTTCACATAGTATTGCTAATATAACTTGGCAGTTCTTCAAAAAGTATTAATCCAACTACTAATATAATTATTGATCTACACCAAATTATGTAAATCAATAATTTTCTATTGTTGGGGGAAAATGCCTAAAATTTAAGTTTGGGACTACAACTACTAGTAACCATGTAACATATCTTGAACCCAATAATGATTATTATCAGATTATAGAAACGTCTATTGTCTTTAATATAACTGCAAAATCATGCTGATTACAGGTGTCGTTTGGTACATTTCACCAATTATCTATAACAAATCAAAACAGCTGCTTTATTGGACACCATCTTGGATTTTGAGGTGTTCACAACAAATCTTTACTGATAGACCTCTGAATAAGTTTTCCTCATTAAGATTTCCTGCAAATCAAATCGGTTTAAGCTTGTTGTGGAAAGGTTCAAAAGATACATTTTCAAATGGGTACGTATCACCTAATTCGTCTATGACGAATTTCATGTCTAGTTTTTTTTTTTTTTTCTTTGTACGTTTTTTGTATCTCGTGTCTGTAAAATTTGGCTGGGGATATGATAATGAAACCTGGTGAACATAATAGACCTTGGTCCGAAATTGTGCACCTGGGTAATGATTATGACGGTACTACCCTGTGACGTCATGGAGACGCCATTTTGTGAAATATTTCAACAGCCCATATCTTTCTTACGTAATGGTATATTTTCACCAAATTCTGTACATGGCAAGCTAAGTTCAAGGGCTATATAAAAATGTCGCACCCAAGGTCGTACGGACAACGACGGACGCGTACGCGCGCGTCAAAGGGTAAAAATCCTTGAAAAATTCTCAAATCAACCGGCGAACCAATTTTCCATACGTTTCAGGTCATTCCGAGCATTTCAAAATTTTGCGCGCGTGCGCGTTTGCGCGCGCGCTTTTTCACGCGTAGCGCGCACGGAACAAAAAAATGGCGTTTTTTTTTTTGGAAACTGTTCCCAATACTTTCTATGATAAATTAAAACAGTTTCCAGATCTCCTCGACCAAAAACGCTCGAACAGGAGGGCGTAAAACTTTAAAATCCGCGAGTGCTGCTATGCACAAAATATGTACAAAATATGCCCTTTTTTAATTGATAATAATTTTTAAAATCCACGGGCAATTTTGTTTAAAATATTTTTCCTTGCAGACGAATGAGTTGTAGATACAACGTCATGCATCCTTATCGCCAACCAAACCTCATTATGTAATCATATGACCATGAGAAGTTAACATTAGCAGTTTTCAACGATTTTATCATTTGCGATTATGTATATATCGTGTTTGGATTCCGATATCTCGGTCAATTCTGCTTGAATCTGTCCCAAGTTTTGATATCTTGTAGCTGGGACGATTGTGAACAATTACTTTCTCTTTCCGACCGGAAATGTGCCGATGCGCGCGTGCTACACATGAAATCCGCGCGTGCTGCCATATGTAAAATATGTGAAAATGTGGTAAAAACATGCCCTGTTCAATTGATCATAAATTTGAAAATCCATGTTCAGTATTTTGGTTGTTGTGTATTCGTGACAGAGTATGAGTTGTAGATATGGTGCGATATTCAAAAATCGCCAATCGGACATCGTGACGTCATCAATTTGCCATGAAAAGCGAAAATTTAATTTTGATTGATTTCATAAATTTTGTGTTATGTTTTGAAGGTGCAGTTGTGTGTCTATCTCCTTCGATTCTGGTCGAATACGTCTACAATTTTGATATGTTGTAGCGGAGATCTGGAGGAAAAATAATATGTTCCTATTATGTTGCTCAAATAATGGAAACATTTGTTTTCCCTCTATTGCAATGTAGCATACAAATAATTCAAGATATTCCGAGTAAGCCGTTATATTTCTTTTGTTTCGTAACTTATGGTGTTTTTAATTAAATGTTTGAAAACAGTAATTGGTTCTCCAAACAGGGCACATCAAATTGATGCATATAATGCCTTGCTAATTAACGTGACTAAGCCGCCCTCCCCAAAGTATGTGGCTTCGCCCCTCTTACTACGTCATACAATTTCATATAACGCCCACCTCTTTCAGTAACGGTCAAAATAATCTCTCAACCGTAGCGTTTGCGTGTAGTAATCCCTATTAGCGCTGCAATAATGGAGAAAGGTGATTTTGACTCGACCTGTATCAACGTAATTCGATCCCTACGAACTGAAGTATATACCGCGATAACACGGCCCTCTCTTCCTACACACGAAGTGGGGATCAAGTATTGTGCCTGGAAAGTTTTTGTCTCTTCTCTGATCAACACGTTATTTTACAGGTAAGACAATATAATTTCTATCTTACATGGATAATTGAAGTTATATCGCATTTTATAATGTTAAGGTAGTCATGTTAAAGTTATATATTTATAATGAATGAGATGGAAACTAGTGGAATTATGAGGGAAGAGTTTGAGAGAGATTATACTAGTTATAGTTGTATAACTTGCTGAAAATTGAGAATAATCTTTGTATTGTTTATGGTAATTATCTAAGTAATAATAATATACTGGTTGATTAATAATATCTGATGTAAAAGAGAGACACAAGTTGTGAATTAATACATGTATATTATAAGTGAGTATACTGTTGCATAAAGATTTAGCATGAGGTACTGCTGTGAACAGTGAAGATTAACTTTGAATGTTCGATGTGAACGTGACTTATAATTATTTTTCTGTGTGTTCTCCTATACTTATGATTGTATTTGTGGAACCAGCCAAAGCATAAAGCCGTGTGTATGAAAAGGGTTTAGTTATTCCAATCGCCCCTTACCGAAACTAAAATTTAGATAAACAAACGTATATCTGCATTCTGTCTCATTCACGAAATGGTTGACAAAGTGTAGTCTTATGGATCAGACCCATTTAGTATATAATTTTGTATTGTACATCGACGAAACGTACACAATGCATAGTTGACCTTAGAATAGTAATTCAAATTGTCTGGAATATAGAATAACTAGGAAGACTGGTAATTTGTGTTGTGGAAGATGATGTATTTGCTTCTCTGAGAAACCTCCCAAAAGAATAACTTTGTACAATTGCATGGTTTAAAGGTACACTTGAGTATTGGTACTTCCCGAAATGCCCCATGACACAAAATTGGTTGGTTCTAATTCAATTAGAAAGTTCCTTGAATAAAACATGTAAAATGAGAATCATTCCCTTTCAAATGTTCTCATAATTGTAAAATTTCATTTTAAAATATTTTATTTATATATTGTCTAGACAATCGATATCTTGATTTTTTTTTAAATACTTAAAATGCATATATCACTTCTTAAAAAAATAAAAAGAGGTTTTTAAATAGTTGATACTATCTTTATCTAATCATTATTTTCACACAACATCACATGCACAATTTTGCTTTCTTAGAAAGCACCCTCTTGAGTTGTAACAGCTATTTAAAAAAAAATGATAACCGGGTCTTTACTTTGTCGTTTGTTATTTTCTATACATGTCAACCATTAGACCGGCAGCCCAGAGGTCTTTTGTGCATCGAAAAGCGTACTGATTGTTGAACATATTAGGTCAACAATAGACAATGTTAAAGAAGATATTCTTAATTTTTCGGGACAAAATTGAATGACAAAAGTATTATGGAAAACTATACTATCTCATACAATGAAATTTAGATGTACATTCAACTATTTCACAATAATACCTAGAAAAAAGAACTACTTAACAATTTTTCACTTTTACAGTCTAAGAATCAATATCTATAATATTTGCCATGAAAAGCGAAAATTTAATTTTGATTGATTTCATAAATTTTGTGTTATGTTTTGAAGGTGCAGTTGTGTGTCTATCTCCTTCGATTCTGGTCGAATACGTCTACAATTTTGATATGTTGTAGCGGAGATCTGGAGGAAAAATAATATGTTCCTATTATGTTGCTCAAATAATGGAAACATTTGTTTTCCCTCTATTGCAATGTAGCATACAAATAATTCAAGATATTCCGAGTAAGCCGTTATATTTCTTTTGTTTCGTAACTTATGGTGTTTTTAATTAAATGTTTGAAAACAGTAATTGGTTCTCCAAACAGGGCACATCAAATTGATGCATATAATGCCTTGCTAATTAACGTGACTAAGCCGCCCTCCCCAAAGTATGTGGCTTCGCCCCTCTTACTACGTCATACAATTTCATATAACGCCCACCTCTTTCAGTAACGGTCAAAATAATCTCTCAACCGTAGCGTTTGCGTGTAGTAATCCCTATTAGCGCTGCAATAATGGAGAAAGGTGATTTTGACTCGACCTGTATCAACGTAATTCGATCCCTACGAACTGAAGTATATACCGCGATAACACGGCCCTCTCTTCCTACACACGAAGTGGGGACATTAGTATTGTGCCTGGAAAGTTTTTGTCTCTTCTCTGATCAACACGTTATTTTACAGGTAAGACAATATAATTTCTATCTTACATGAATAATTGAAGTTATATCGCATTTTATAATGTTAAGGTAGTCATGTTAAAGTTATATATTTATAATGAATGAGATGGAAACTAGTGGAATTATGAGGGAAGAGTTTGAGAGAGATTATACTAGTTATAGTTGTATAACTTGCTGAATATTGAGAATAATCTTTGTATTGTTTATGGTAATTATCTGAGTAATAATTATATACTGGTTGATTAATAATATCTGATGTAAAAGAGAGACACAAGTTGTGAATTAATACATGTATATTACAAGTGAGTATACTGTTGCATAAAGATTTAGCATGAGGTACTGCTGTGAACAGTGAAGATTAACTTTGAATGTTCGATGTGAACGTGACTTATAATTATTTTTCTGTGTGTTCTCCTATACTTATGATTGTATTTGTGGAACCAGCCGAAGCATAAAGCCGTGTGTATGAAAAGGGTTTAGTTATTCCAATCGCCCCTTACCGAAACTAAAATTTAGATAAACAAACGTATCTGCATTCTGTCTCATTCACGAAATGGTTGACAAAGTGTAGTCTTATGGATCAGACCCATTTAGTATATAATTTTGTATTGTACATCGACGATACGTACACAATGCATAGTTGACCTTAGAATAGTAATTCAAATTGTCTGGAATATAGAATAAGTAGGAAGACTGGTAATTTGTGTTGTGGAAGATGATGTATTTGCTTCTCTGAGAAACCTCCCAAAAGAATAACTTTGTACAATTGCATGGTTTAAAGGTACACTTGAGTATTGGTACTTCCCGAAATGCCCCATGACACAAAATTGGTTGGTTCTAATTCAATTAGAAAGTTCCTTGAATAAAACATGTCAAATGAGAATCATTCCCTTTCAAATGTTCTCATAATTGTAAAATTTCATTTAAAAATATTTTATTTATATATTGTCTAGACAATCGATATCTTGATTTTTTTTTAAATACTTAAAATGCATATATCACTTCTTAAAAAAATAAAAGAGGTTTTTAAATAGTTGATACTATCTTTATCTAATCATTATTTTCACACGACATCACATGCACAATTTTGCTTTCTTAGAAAGCACCCTCTTGAGTTGTAACAGCTATTTAAAAAAAAATGATAACCGGGTCTTTACTTTGTCGTTTGTTATTTTCTATACATGTCAACCATTAGACCGGCAGCCCAGAGGTCTTTTGTGCATCGAAAAGCGTACTGATTGTTGAACATATTTGGTCAACAATAGACAATATTAAAGAAGATATTCTTAATTTTTCGGGACAAAATTGAATGACAAAAGTATTATGGAAAACTATACTCATACAATGAAATTTAGATGTACATTCAACTATTTCACAATAATACCTAGAAAAAAGAACTACTTACAAATTTTTCACTTTTACAGTCTAAGAATCAATATCTATAGTATTTGGACATGGATATAAATTTTAAAAATGCAGAACATGTTGGAATAGTGTAAATGTCCATATAAAAAACAATAACAACAAATCTGTTATGTCATATCCCAAAGAACAAATAAAATTATAACATTTTTTTTTCTTTAGAATCTACCAACCTCTATTACAAACCATTTATTTATATAGTTCAGTTTATTGATACATAAAAACACATACATGTAAAATACAAAACAAAGCAGTTGGTGAACTGAAATAGGTTTTGTTTACACTAAAATTAACTTTACAACAACAAAAGACATGTAAAATAACCGAAAAACATATGGGCAGATTATATAAAGTAACCATAATATTTACGTGAATCATTTAAAAAGTAAGGAGAGTGGTTGATATTTCATTATAAATATATGATAAATGGCATTTTGTAGTTATGGCATGCAGATTGAATACAATGTACAGAGTAGGAAGTTAAAGAAGAGAGAAGGTAGATGGACAGGTAATAAGAATATGAGAGTAGGAGTCATAAAAGAAGGGAAGAACATCAGCTCTCTGTAGTTAAACTTATTGAACAAAAATTGTCATATTGAATTATAAGACGTGTGAAATATGAACAACAATAAAAAGTACAACCTTACATAAAGCATGTTTTTGTTTGCAAAATATGACTATGACAAATGGCAAGGAGGGCTTATACAATGTATATGATATGACAACATAATATTCAAAAGCAAAATATGATCATAAATCTAATTAAATAAGGATATTATACCAATTTCTTACATTGTACTAACTAATTGATAATAATAACATAATGTATAACATGTCAATAGTGCAACATGAAAAACAGACAACATCCATAAATGTAGCTAAAACGTGAATAAGGTAATATCAACTGTGATTAAACCGAAAATAACGGAATAAGTACATGTCAAATGAAGATGCGAAGGAGATATATTAAAATATCAATAAATAATATAGAAGCTAAATACATGTAATTGTTTATAACTATGTTTGTGGCTTTTAAATATATACCAACTTAGTCTATAATCATAACATGCAATTATAAATGTATAATGCAGTATTACAAATTGGGAACGTATTATGAGGATTGAATATTAATAGTAAGTTAACATAATATTAATATAGTTCTATTTATATTTAAAAGCAATTACATGTAATAAAATATCAAATATAACGGAAATCGAGAGATTATCGTAATTGTGTTTGAGTCATAGACAATTATAAAAAAGTCACAAAATTTCAGAAAATAAATTGTTTAAAATAAAAAAAACAACAACAGAATGTTGCTATTTTTGAATTCACATACAATCATAGACATGAATTTCAGTAATTAAATAAATAAGAATTGTGTAAACCGATCTATCACAAATAAATTGACTGTACAATACTGATATGTTTCAGAAAATGTTACATCATAAACAAAATAAGATGAAATCATAAACGTTATTTCTTGACTCACTGTGTCAATTAACATCAAAGATCAAAAAACAATTTTGATTTATGAAGCATATATGCACAGAATATAATCCATTATATAACAAAAAGTTTAACTCAGGATGTGATTTGTCCATAACAGTGTATATACCGGAGGCAAAGATCCATCTAATTTGTTTTAAATACTAAGTCGGCCATTTGTATAGACCTTTATGGTTTCCAGATAAATGCAATAAGATGTGTAGGGCATGAAAGGTGCGTGCCTTGCAATCAATATGGAGTTCGAATCTAGATACGCTCTAATATTGTGTACTTCAATAAGATACTTACTTAAGATAATTAATATGATCTTGACAATGCTTTAAAAACATCATGGGCAACACCCAGTATGATTCAAATTCACAATAGGCCTGGCAGGCGCGTCATTATCCAGCTGATTTGAATGCTCCATGGGGAGTGGAATTAAGTTCATTTCTAGCGCTTGAGTATTGATAAATTCATAAACTAATACAAGACAAACACAACATCTACGCGGATTACAAAATGATGGTGGAATATTCGTCATATTACAGAAAAAGTTGGTTTTGTTCATAACTAGAAATGAAGATGTCCCAAGATTAACGCAACTATTGACTACACAAATCCTATAATCAAGATTACAAATTTTGTAGACACCCTGTTCAGCATGATAAATGGTGCAAAACTGCCCTTTTTGTCGATATTAAATGTTGACTTCCAGATATTATAGCTTTTTGTTCAGATATGGTACACACTTAACACTTTCACATAGTATTGCTAATATAACTTGGCAGTTCTTCAAAAAGTATTAATCCAACTACTAATATAATTATTGATCTACACCAAATTATGTAAATCAATAATTTTCTATTGTTGGGGGAAAATGCCTAAAATTTAAGTTTGGGACTACAACTACTAGTAACCATGTAACATATCTTGAACCAAATAATGATTATTATCAGATTATAGAAACGTCTATTGTCTTTAATATAACTGCAAAATCATGCTGATTACAGGTGTCGTTTGGTACATTTCACCAATTATCTATAACAAATCAAAACAGCTGCTTTATTGGACACCATCTTGGATTTTGAGGTGTTCACAACAAATCTTTACTGATAGACCTCTGAATAATTTTTCCTCATTAAGATTTCCTGCAAATCAAATCGGTTTAAGCTTGTTGTGGAAAGGTTCAAAAGATACATTTTCAAATGGGTACGTATCATCTAATTCGTCTATGACGAATTTCATGTCTAGTTAAATATTGCCTTTTTATACAGAAAAATCTAGCGTTTTCACATTATTGAGTATAATTTCAATATATTTTTCTGCATACAAAGGCAATATAAAATTAAAACATCAATGTATTTGACTAGATTATCCGGATGATCATTTTGACTAGAAATAGTGCAGGTGCCCGGCTGAATAGGTTTCTGGTCATTTTGACTAGTTATTTTTTAGAGTGCATGACTGATATGATAAGCCTATTTATTTATTTATTTATTTCGTATTTATTTCCACATTTTCAAAACAAACAATAAATAATACAATGTGATCAATATTACGAACTATCAATCAAAAATGATTATTTAACAAATATTATATGTAGGACACAAAAACCGTTTGTAATACATTATAATACATTTGCTGATTAAAGTAACAATTAAGAACATAAATGCATACGGATTTTGTATGAAAATAATTTCTACGAAAATGTGGAGGAGCCAATCTTGAAAACAAGGATTGTGGTTTGAAAGGCCCATGAAATGGTTAAAGTGATACCTGTAAAGTGTCAGATATTGCACAAAATGACATTTGAGACTTCAATCCTATATCAATATCATTGTAAAATACAATTGAAAGATTTGTGAAAGTTTGAAAGAAAACGAACACTGTTTACCGAGTGAAAAAACGAATATTGAGTTCATATTTTATCACCGAATACTGATGGTCTGCCATACATTTGTCGCAGTAAATAATGATCCGTTTGAGATATTCGCATCCGTGTATGTTTACGGACGTAGTACAGAATTCATGGAATTTGCACTCGTTCGGCTCAAAGTTCAATCTCCGGAATGTTCTCACGCGTGCTGCATGCGGACGTGTTCAGCTAGGACAATTGTACTTTTTATCAAAAGCGTTGATCAACGCTTTTGAAATAATGATTTTCAATGATAATTATCTTCATACCAAAGGGACATTTGAAAAAATCTAACCCTATTTTATTCTTCTCTTACCATAAGCTAAACAACACGGCAGAAGAGAAACGAGGAAGCTCCAAGTATTTTTCGTGGAGTTAGACACTTTACAGGCATTAAAATGAATGAAAAACTCTATGGATGAGCATGACATCCTTATTTTTTTATTACATTTATTTACATATTGTATAAATTGCATATTTGTAGCATGTTTAAGTTCGCATGAACAAAACAATATCAAACATCGATGTAAAACTATATAATAAAACAACAACAACAAACAGTTATATAGATAACATAATGTGCGAGAATAGGGAAAGGGATAGAAAAGAGGAATTGAAGAAGGGCGTAGAACAATGTAATTTTCAACCAATGGCTTTCCTAGCTACCTCTACATTCTCATAAACCATTTTGATGTATTCTAATTTTTAAATGTGTTGTAATTTATGACTGTGAACGGGTATCAGTATGAAGGGCCGTGTATATTATACAAAATTAATAATGAATGTTTATGAGTAAATGATCAGGAGTCTGATTTGAATGCTATAGGATGTGGTAAATATTTATACCGGGGGTAGCATTCATAAAACCAATGGCTTTCCTAGCTACCTCTACATTCTCATAAACCATTTTGATGTATTCTAATTTTTAAATGTGTTGTAATTTCTGTTTCAATGTAAATTCTAATCTTTATTTTGTATTGTATATGTTTTTATGATCATGAAATAAAGAACAATTTCAATTTCAATGTCAACTTTATAATCCGAAGGCAAACGAATCGCTGACATTTTGCTTGTAGGTGAAGTGCATAATTCAGGTCACTTTATATTTTAAATAAACCAATATTTTGACTAACCACTGGAGGCTGTCATGCTTTCCAACGGTATAGTACCGCATGAAACGTCATCTGAAGACTGAACGAATCTGAGCGTGCACTAAAAGCGGGTTATGTAACCGACGTCCCGCTGTTGCTCTTTTTTTGCTGCTATGTCAGTGGTTATGTAACCCTGTTAGTGCAAGGTCAGATTACGTTCATATAGTACAGTTGGAAAACATGACATCCTCCAGTGTTCATTCAAAACAGATAATTTAATGGGGTAATAGTGGTTGTGAAACCAAAGAGAAATCGACGACTAGAAGTGACAGGAATTATGCTATGGTAGTAGACGAAAACTCGTATGTCTCATCGGGGACCGCCACCATAAAAGGTTGTCCGTCGTAAGTGGTATGTCGATCATCGGTGGTGATTTCATGTACTGCTAGAAGTGACAAAAGATACATAGAAAACAGCTATGGCGACAAATGGAGAGAGGCAGATGAGAGTTGGAGTTTTAACAGGTAAAATGCACAATTTATTAACTACGGTAAAATTGTCCCCAAACGTTACTACAAGCAACGCTTTCGTTGCACTGTGTCATTCATTTTTTAACATAGAAATTCTGCCAGTCCCACAAGTGTTATTTTGATGCTGGTTATTTTTAGCACTGCCACTGGCACTGCATGCACTGCACTGTCGACTGCTAGGAACGAACGCCGCGCAGTCATTGACATTTGACATTGTACACAATTAATGACAATTGAATTGACAATGCATAGCTTAGCTAGGTAATATTAAATGTATAAATAAGTAATAATCCTGTCTCATTTGCACTGCCCAGTAGGCCGGAGCCGAGGTACATTAATCATTAATTATTTAAGAATAAGATAACTACAAGTACAAATACAATTGTGTAAATTGCGCGTCTTATCATTATATCAATATCATATCTGGCTTACCTGCTTATTATAAGTATTGATGGTGAATCAAATGAATGAATTGAATGATGAGCTTTGTTTGACCATTGATTGATTTATTTGAATAATAGACTTGTGTATACAACCACACTCGTGTGTCTTTAGCGTACGGCCACACTCGTGTGGCTGTATCCGTAGCTCCGTGTATGGGATACATCCACACTCCATTCGTATACACGGCTCTATGGATACAGCCACATGCCGGCTATTCTTACGGCAGCACAATGCGTGTATACCGACTTATAGCCATTAATCTGACCTATAGCCACTAATCGGACATATAGCCACTAAATATACTGACCTATAGCCACTAAATTAGGGTTAGGGTTAGGGTTTAGGTTAGGCCTTAGGGTAATATATATCCCCCGAAACTAATAAAGACAAAACTTCTTCTGTTCCGCTGCAAATCAAGCCAATCCACTGTGGCGCAATGGATATGCGTGCTAGTCTGATAATCTAAAGACGCCGTGTATCGGGTTCGATGCTCGGTACATGCCGCCGCTTCTTTTGCGTAATCTCGTACTCGATGTTTGATAATATACAAGTCGGACATTTTGGCTATGCGCATGCGCGAGTGTGGTTGTATCCATACGCGGCTCTATGGATACAGCCACACGAGTGTGGCCGTAAGCTAAAGACACACGAGTGTGGCTGTTGAATAATACATTGTCATTGATTTACATATGAAAATTGTGTTTTTACTATAAAAAAAAAAGGAGGACAAATCAAACGAATGAAAAATATCAACAACTTGAATGAAATTAAAAAAAATATGAATCCTGCAATGTGAATTATGAATAGCTATTCTAGTAGTTTAGTACTACATGTAGTACAACTAATGAACTAAGTCTAAGAGTAAGAGTAATTCACCTGTCAATTCTTAAAATATTATATTTCTGCAATTTAAAAAGTTAGTGTAATTTAATATCAGTCTTGGGCCCTGTTGCAGAAAGAGATAAAATCGATTGTAAGTTACAATTAGCTAATTGTAAGTCAAATCATGTGTTCTAAATGCACAAATCTGATTGGTAAAAACATGCAAAGTTTCTGACTTACAATCAATTGTAACTTACAATCGATTGTATCTCTTTCTGCAACAGGACCTTGGTGTAAGAAGAAGAAAAAGAAAAGATAATTGTAACCGGCTAGATAAGGGGAGGCCAGGGTGATGAGCTGCAGAATGAAAGTTTGGTATAGGGATTGAGAAAGAGGTGA
This sequence comes from Echinarachnius parma, assembly GCA_037951105.1. NCBI lineage: Eukaryota > Metazoa > Echinodermata > Echinoidea > Clypeasteroida > Echinarachniidae > Echinarachnius > Echinarachnius parma. The sequence goes on along the minus strand of JBAMJV010006926.1, from coordinate 105,875 downwards.
TGATATGAGAAGGAATGAATAATAAAGAAATTGAAAGAAAAAACTATTAAAGGAAGAGAGGAAAGTAATTATTATGATTTCAGTGTTGAGGAATGTACACAGCCAAAGGAAAGAAACAGGGATAAAAAAAAAAAGACAATTTGGCTGTTCTTCATCATGTAGCATCTACTGTAAGTGCAAACCTTTATTTTGTACAAGTTTGTATTATAATGCATATATATGTCAAATATTTGTTCAATTTGACAAACATTTTGAGTTTTTGACTTACATTTTGCCTTATACAATTAATTAAAAGTATTATAAAGAGCTCTAATGATGATCATGTGATGGGACAGGGTTCAGAATTCATGGATGAATGAAACTTAGTAGGAAAGAGCCACAATTAACCAGCATTGAGTCTTTGAGATGATATATTTGAGATGACAATTTGAAATTGTGTTGCCTCATTTGGCCACTTACATTTGACTTTTATGAAATTGTACTTGCATGACATTAATTTTGTATTGGTCCCAGGCCATAGGGCCAGTGCTGATGTATAATTCTTCCTTTACATTGTTTGTAAATATATGATTTCCTTGCAGTTAGTGACTCATGTTCCAGGAGGGAGGCTGAGGATAAGAGCGGTCCAAACCTGAAGAGACTGGCAGAAAACAGCAGTGGGTAAGCAAAATGGTTGCGCTCAAGAGCCTTGATGGATTAAAGTCCAGGGGGCGGTTCACAAAGGTTCAAAGTTGAACTTAGCTCTAATTTGGACCTAACTAGTATGGAAAGCTGCTAGTTTGTTGTAAAATTATTGAAACGGTTCTTTTTAAAAGGCATACATTTTCATTAAAACAGTTAGATTTGTTTTTGTCAAGGAGCCTTGGAGTTATTGATATGAATTCTTGTTCTCAAATAATTGCTTCTCAAATAATTGCTTCTTTTTTTGGGGTTGCTTTTGAATATGTTTTATTTCAAGCCTACAAATGCCCTACCATAATTTAAGTTCAACTTTGGATATTTGTGACCCCCCCCCAAAAAAAACAAAACAAAACAAAACAAAGTTAGTTAGCATTATCACGGGTTTCAATATAAAAAGAACAACATTGTATGAAATATAAAACATAAATACAAGAGGGTTGTTGCCGACTTGTTATTTTTGTCAATTTATAGTATGTTATTCAGAATTAAGGTTTCAAACATTTGGGAAGACAAAAGAACAACAGATTTTGCAATGTCTTCTTCTTTATTTGGGGTAATGTGGGCATGACGATTCCAATTTGAATTTGAGGCTCTCGGGTAAGCCAACAGTTTTAATTTTACACTTTAGACAATACTTGCCAGCTGGAGAAAATTTGTTTTAGGATTTCAATATGAAAACACTCTACATGCAGGCAGTATTAGTTCATAATCATTTGTTCAATCATACTGTATAATTTTACTGACAGTTGTATGTTTTCAAAACATGATATGGTTTAGTGAAATCAATATAATATTGTTTATTGTGATCTACAGACTTGCTGGTGATGTTGTGATTGTCAAAGTAGTTCCAGATGAAATTCTTCGAATCAAGGTACACACATTTTTCTTTTTTAACTCATACCATTTACATTTTTTCAATTGGGACTATCCACCTTGTATTGATTTTAAAGTAGTTTTATAAACTAACTGCTTATAAGTACTATGCCTACAAACTAACATTCTACTTCATTAATTCTCAGATTCTTCTAAATGTTGAGAGAAGTAAACTGTTATTTAATACCAAACTATACATATTTCTAACCTGATCTGATGTGGGTCATTAGGTTAGAGGTCAAAGGTTGCAATATATGCCCATGAAAGGGAGATGAATATGATTTTGCATACCGTATTTGTCGGTGTATTAACCGCTCCGGTGTATTAACCGCACCCCTAAAAAAAAAAAAAGTGCGGTTAATACGGTCGTGTATTAACCGCACCCCCCTTTTTTTTTCTTTTTTTTTTGAAAAAAGGTGCGGTTAATACACCAGCAAATACGGTAGTTGAATTACTCTAGTTTCTAGAAGACTAGTACAAAGTATGAATCAATAAACTGGAAAGACTTAGTGTGAGTGCGACTAGTTTTGTAAATCTGCACATCGCGCTAAGGTAAGTCGTTTCAGTTTATTGATTCATAATTTGTATTATATCCCTCATACGATCGTTTTACCATTGAATTTGAAATGCGATAGTTTTGGACAGCATGCACAATCACGTGACGGGGCTTGTTAGTAAAAACTAACACTAAAAAGTGTGTTACGCGCTCGTCCCATAGATCATGTGTTTTAGCAAAATGCACATGCGAACAAATTTGTGCAATACTCTATGGCGCACACGTTCTAGTCACGTGATGGCAACTGTTAGTAAAAACTAACACTAATCTAGGTCAGAGGTAGAAGAACACTAAGACAGCCAATAAACACATCCGTGGGCGTGCTAGTACACATTCATTGTGTATGTGTGCAACATGCCAGCGCGCTGGTGCGCACTCAGTTTCGCGTCTTTGTTATTGTATGCGCAAATAAACAATGACATTAAGCGTATTAGATGCGCCATGGTTCTGGAGGCTCATACTGGCTTCATCAGTGTCGATTGATTTTTATGTCAAAATTTACAAGCGATTTTATGAAATATTTAAGAGATTTTCACTTATTTTGGGTAAGATGAAAGCAATCCGCGATATTGATGAGTGATATAAAACAACTAACTAATGTACTTGATTGTGATAGGCAATCTATTACCTTGGTGGGCTCAAAATGACTATTACCCTCAGCTATATACGCTTCAGGTAATAATCATTTCGAGCCCACCTCGGTAATAGATTGACTATCACAAGAAGCCCATTCGTTGGTGCATATTATTTTACTTTGATTGAATTAATGATCATTTGCATCAACTTTCTAGGAGACTGAATTAAAGAAAGTCATAATATAAGGCAGAGGCACATTACACACAGTGTAGTAACTAATTGCTCTAGATTATAGGATAGCCTGGTAGGGAACATTGTAGACGTCTTGGTGTAAAGAACTTAGAAGTTAGAAAGAAATCAGATTTAATTGTTTTAAATAGTTGATTTGTTTCATGTATTGTGTGTTTGTTTGTTTATTTTGTTGAATGTTTTATTGTAGGAGTCACTGGTAGAATGGACTGATATCAAGAAACTGGACCTGATTCTGACGACGGGAGGAACAGGCTTTGCTGATCGGGATGTCACACCAGAGGTAGGATCCAGTGAAAGAAATACACGGGGGCTCAGGGCGAATTTGCCCCAGAAATGCCCAAAAGAGTCCCCAAAATTCATAAAAGAGCCCCCATAAGTTTGCATAGAGTTCAATGCAAAACAAATTTTAGAGTATTATTTTCATGCAGGCAAGCTTGAAAAGTAGCCCTCGAAAAATAAATGTTAATATTTTTCTGTGGTAAGATCTAACATATCCTTCACATTTTACTTTCTGATGCAGGTAGAAAGGCAGGGTGGGTAAAAATTAATGTCCTGCAAGTAACATTTCAAAAATGGTCTAGCATAGTTGCCCATTCAGGTAACTAACAAGAAAATATTGAAAATTTTAAAAGCCAGGAGAAAAAAGGGTTGGTCTGAAAGTCTGATGCACAATGTAGGTATACTCAGAGAAATTCAACAGAGAAATATTCGGCAACAAATTGTTATCATATTTTTGTTCAAATTAGTTCTTCTGCTTTTGTGCCTGGTAAAAGTGTTTCATGCTTCTATCACAAATCTTGAATTAAAATCATCATCATCAAGTCAAACTCAAAGCAAATATGTTGGTATTTGGATATGAGTAAACAAACATAATGGATGTACAGTATATTGGAAATCCTAAAATGTAACACAGGAACAGTGTGTGGTTTGTGGCTATGTGACTATAAGTGTGGCACTGTTGAATACAATGAACTAGACATGTGTAGTCATTAAAACAGCTCATTGTATAAGTTTTTTTTCTTCTTTTGAATGGATCTAGCAACTTTGTTGACATGCAGCAATTGAGGAAGGGGTGATACAAATGTGTATTTCTCTGATCTAATAATGTGTCCACTGAGTGATGTGTGAACATTCCATGGTAATTTAAATGGACAGTGTAATGAGGAAAACTGAAAAGTGATATTCCCTAACTCATTGCACTAACTTTGTACACAGTTGAAAGTTTTGGCAATAGCTATATATTCAAATAATTTCAAATAAAAACCCACATTTTTTTGCTGAAGTGATTGCCACATTTATTGTCTTAGGCCACCAAGCTGGTTGTGGAGAAGGAGGCTCCCGGTCTGGCTATGGCGATGCTGGTGGGATCCCTCAAGGTGACTCCTCTAGCAGCATTATCAAGGTAAATCACAGAATTGAATTGAATTTAATCTCCACTTTCATTCAAAACAATAGGAGGAATCCCGCAGGAATCCCATTTTCTTTGTTCTTTTTCATTTATATTATATATTTCTGGTCAGTTTCTCTATATGTTTAAATTAAAAAACAATAGCATACAGTTTTACAAATATACAATGATATAAAATGACACTACATTGCAAAAACATGTTAAAACAAGAAAACAATCAGAGTACAGATATGAAGAGTGGAAGGATCATCTCAAAGTTACAGAGAACTTTATATAAACAGATCAATCTACAGGGAAAGAGAGTCAACTTTAAAGAGAACCAACACCCAACAAATTTTCCAATATTATTTAAAAGATATTTGTTCTAGTAGTCCATTCAACAAAAAAGTTCAGAAAAATAGGTTTCCATTATAAAATATTATCCTGATTTAAAATCCCATCATGCTAAATAGTTTCTGCAGACCCATAAGCGTTAGTTTGCAGACCCATAAATGTTATTTTGCAGACCCATAAATGTTAGTTTGCAGACCCATAAATGTTAGTTTGCAGACCCATAAATGTTAGTTTACAGACCCATAAATGTTAGTTTGCAGACCCATAAATGTTAGTTTGCAGACCCATAAATGTTAGTTTACAGACCCATAAATGTTAGTTTGCAGACCCATAAATGTTAGTTTGCAGACCCATAAATGTTAGTTTGCAGACCCATAAATGTTAGTTTGCAGACCCATAAATGTTAGTTTGCAGACCCATAAATGTTAGTTTGCAGACCCATAAATGTTAGTTTGCAGACCCATAAATGTTAGTTTGCAGACCTATAAATGTTAGTTTGCAGTGGTCATGATTATAAAGTTTCACTTTCATTAATATTTATTGTACCCATTCAAGACTACCTAATTTTGTTATAACATGCATTCTTTTCTTAGACCGCAGCCCAAACATTTTCTAGACCAGTCCTAGGACCTGTAATTAAAAGATTTGTAACTCATCAAATATGATTGTCTGATCGTACGATCTATTAATCTTATATGATGAGGTATGTCTCTTTGTATTATTATTTTTTGTTATTATTGTGTGGACAATCAAGCTTTATATTACGGTGCCATAATTGGGTAAACAAATAGAGTGGCACACCAACAGGGGAATTGTGCATAATGTATCATTTTGGTGTTGTTTTTTTAATTCTTCAGAGCTTATCACATGCATTCTTCTTTATAGACTGCAAGCCAAATATTTGCTAGACCAGTCCTGAATGGTTTAACAAATAGAATGGCACATTGACAGAGGAATAGTGCAGATTGTATAATGTTGGTGTTGTTTTTCATTCTTCAGAGCTGTGTGTGGGATCAGGAGATCAACCCTGATTGTCAACCTGCCTGGCAGTGTCAAAGCATCACAGGTAACATTGAATGTGCATCACAGGGTTCACACAGGGCCTGGAAAACCTGGGAAGTCATAGAATTTGACCTCTTTTTTTTCTCCAGGCCCTGAAAGTCAGGGAAAATTGTAAAATGATCTGACTTATGGGTCATGGAAAGTCATGGATTTTAATTTTATTTACGTTTCCTTATTACTGAAATACTAATCACGATTTTGGTACAAGAAGCACTGAAAGAAGTCAAAGAACCTTGTTTACAATAGTGGTGAAAAGTCATGGAAAAGTCATGGAATTTTTGCTCTAATGGTCATGGAAAGTCATGGAATTTGTGCTGTAATGGTCATGGAAAGTCATGGAATTTGACTTGAAAGTAAGTGTATGAACCCTGCAGAAGCTGCTAAATAGGAACATCACTATTCAGTTCACTTTAGTTTGTTTATTAAGAACATTAAGTTCGCAATTATAACAATGTGACTAGGAAATTACACTGAAAGACAATGGTTTTGAGCAAGGTCATTCCCAGGATCTAGGGACCGTTCAAATTACTTTGCTATGTATCAGATTACCTTGTCATGAAAGGGTAAAAAAAAATAGTCAAAATGGGTCACAACTCCCTGGAATATTTGTCATTGACTCTCACTTTTCTAGGAATACAGAGATTTTATGCATTTAAACCATATGCCTTTGAATATCTTTTGTTTTATATGAAGTTTTCTTTCATTTGACTATCTGTCCTTCAGGAATGTTTTGGGTTCATCGAGCCGACGTTGCGCCACGCTGTACAACTGTTGCAAGGGGAGAAGGGTGGTGTGGCTGCAACACACAAAGAACTAGCCGCCGTTGGTCCACAACAATCTGTTCAAATACAGGTGAGTCCTGAAGCCTGTTTCACTGAGAAATCGAATCAATTTCTAATCATTGGTTCTATTTCTTGATCTGGATTCTGATTGAAATCAATTCAGAGACTTACAATTGATATTAAGACAATTAAGTGAAACAGACAACTCAGTGTTGCATCTCATTTTTGTTGGTTTGATGTTGTGTTGATGCATTAACCTAATCATTTGTTACTCATTGTTAATCAGACTAGTCCAAACTAGTCTCTGTATTTTCTCTAAAAAAACGTAAACCTAATTTTCCTACAGATTATCTACAGAAAAAGTAAAATGATAAAACATGGAGCATATATTTAAAGACTATCTATTATCAATAATGAACAGAATTTAAACAATAAAGATATCATTGTGTATTTTGAACCATTTAATTATTAGCATGTCATAAACAAATATCAGTTTTAACATTTATAACATATATATAAAAGGACTCTAGAATGGTTTAAAGAAAATTAGGTCTTTAAAAGTTGAATGATATCATGCAGTTTTTTTAGATAGTGGCATGTTATGTTTGAGCAAGATACATTGATTGTTTGCATTGTTGTTTGAATGCAATTTTTTGTATGTACTGTATGTTTGTGACTAATTTTGCATTAAGTTAACGTTGATATTGAAGGTTGAGTTTATGGGAGAAAATGAAGTGCAAGGAAAAGACCCAAATATGCTTAGTGTTGACAGGGAAAGAGAAGAGGAAGATACTGCTGCATTTGACAGACAATAGCCAACTCTCATCAAAGGAAAACTTTTTTCATGTGTGTGTTCAGGCTGCTCACCGACCAAAGAAGAAAAAAAAGAAAAAGCGGAAGAAGGGAGAGAAGGCCAGTCCCTCATCAGGAATGGACATGTTGGCAGGGAGGGTTACCAAGAAGGAGAGGGTGCTCAGATCGTACCTCCAGGACAGAGGAAGGGTGTCTCTGCAGACGCCTCTGGGGATGATCCATCAGGAAGCGGGACATCCACCATCAGAGCAGGAAGAAGAGAATATGGAAGAAGCAGAGGAGGAGCAGGTGGAGGAGGAGGAGGAGGGTCAAAAGGAAGAAGTGTGGGAGGAGATTGAGGAGGAGGGAGAAGATGAGGCGGGAGAAGAGGACGTCATTGTTGTGGATCAGGCGGATGAGGAGGAGCAAGAGGCTGAAGCCCCTAAGAGGAAAGAGAGGGATGAAGAAATGAGGAGTGATGATGATGAGGATGAGGACTCATCTGGTACTCTGGACAACCCAGTAAACATGGTGGATATCATGAGCAGTCTGGCACACATTGATGATGAGGATGACAAGCGGGACACCGATAGTAGTGAACATGTCGATGTTGAGGCTGTGGATGATGGAGGCGCTTACACCGAGGATGAGCCCTTGGATTTAGTGACCCTTGCGACAGGTAGAATTGTTGGTGCTTCATATAGTGGTAGTGCTGGGATTATTCAGGCTAGGGATGACAGCAGCGATGAGGGTGGTAGTCAAGGAGAGGGTTCAGTAGACTCAGATGATGAGACAGAACGTGAAATGATTATCAAGAGAGATAAGGAAAGAACACAGCCTCCAATCACAACAATAGACATGAGTGTCCTGAGAGAGGCTCACAGGAGTCCTAGGAAATCTCTCCCGGAGGCACAAACCAGAACAAGAGATCTTGGTGTCTTCCAATTTGACCCTGAAGACACGAATGAATCACCTCCTCAGAAATCCAAAAGGGTCATAGTGTTGCCAAGACCATTTGGCAAAGCACCCAAGAGCAAGAAGAGAAAAATAAAAGTAGGCTACGCATCAAAGAAAACAAAAGCACAAACAAACTTGCATTATATTGAGGCAGGAAAACCTCTCGCGACATTCCTAAGAACGCATCCGCTTCTGAAGGACATCACCTTGTCTCGTGGTAAGCGGAACGTGAAGCGGCTTCTCGTGATGAGACAGAGAGGTGATGATGAGGTTGAGACGGGGATCTGGATGCGAGGGGAACGGGTTCAGGAGAGGAACAGGCTGGATGATATCTTCTGTACAACCGAAGATGGGCTGCAGGTGCAAAGGAGGATCAAGAAGATGGAGCGGAGAGATGAGTATGTGGTGGCCTGGTACCTCTGGTGTCCCGGCCATGGAAACTGTCTCAGGAAATGTGGTGGTCACGGCAAATGCATGGAAGGTAATTACCTTTTTTCCCTTAATTTTATCAATCACTGACAATTATTTTATAAGTTATGAATCGGGTTACATACTATCCATATTGAACTAATTGCCATATTGTTTCTATCAAGATTCTTCGGTTATTTATATACTGGCGAAAATTATTTATTTAGAAATATATGTATATGTTGAATAATATCAGAAGATGTTGTTCAGCCTACAATATGATTTTAAAATGTCCTGACACTCATTTAAATGTGTACTGGTTTCTAATTTTTTTTAAAAATATCACAGTACTGAGTATTTGATTTCAGAAGTGTTGAGTTTCATCTTAATTTTGTTACATCTTTTACCTGATTTGCCCACAGGGTGTCGAGGAGTATCTCACAAGCAGGACCGTCACAACTGCTCTGTCCTGGTGCACCTGAAGTTATATCTCGGTGATCTCAGCAAATGGACTGTCAGCATCATAGGCAACCATGTAAAGCCTGATGGACCTTTCACATGGATACCACCCCCACGTGAGAAGCTGCGGCATGGAGTGGACGTCACAGACATGATCGTGACTCATAAGGAGAAAGGAGAGAGTCTGGACCAGATTCATCAGAGACTACTCGAAGACCCTGAGTTGTCCAGGGTGGCTCCTTCAAGGAGGAAACTGTCACATGTCCTGTACAACAGCAAAGTCCTAAAGACCAAGAGAGTTAGTCAAGGACACGTGGAATCTTGACATGATGGTGAATATATTGGTGCAAGGAGGTTTTCGCCTGACCCAATTCAACACTCGATATTGCTTGTAGACGCTGAATTGTCCAGGCTAGCCCCTTCAGGAAGGATATTGTCTTGTGTCCTGCACAACAGCAATATTCCCAGGACTGATAGTGTAGTCCGGGATATTTGGATCTTGACATGATAGTGCACATGCCATTGCATATTGATTGCCTTCGACTTGATTCAACAGATATTGCTGGCTGGAAGACCATGAATTGTCCAGGGTTGCCCCTTTCAGGAAGGAAACTGTCTCATGTCCTGTACAACAGCAAAGTCCTAAAGACCAAGAGGGTTAGTCACTTCTGATATGATAGGGCATTTATAGTGCAAGGAGGTTTTTGCCTTGGAACTGATTCATCAGACATTGCAGGGTGTCCCTGAGTGGGGTAGCCACCTCAAGAAGGACATTGTCTTGTGTCAACAACAACTACATTGTGTCAACAACAACTACAGTCATTTTCAAACTCCTCACTCTAACTTACAAATCCATGCATAACCAGGCCCCTCTCTACATCTCCGAACTTCTTCAAGTGCGCGTGCCAGGCCGAACAAGACTTCGATCCACCTCTACAGTCCAGCTCTTGGAAGGAAGATCTAGGAGGTCGTGGGGGGACAGATCGTTGCGGGTTGCTGCACCACATCTATGGAATCGGCTCCCCCAAGATCTCCGTCAATCTCAAACAATCGATACCTTTAAATCATGTCTGAAAACCTACCTGATGAAATTACCTTAAATATGCCCGGAGTTATATATGTGATTACTTTTTATGCTTAAGATTACTATTTTATGACTATGTTTTTTGTTATGTTATCATTTTGTAATGTTGAAATGTGCGCCACGAGTGTCCGAACGGACAGATGTGCGCGCGATATAAATGTATAATTATTATTATTATTATTATAGTGCAAGGAGGTTTTTGCCTTGGAACTGATTCATCAGACATTGCAGGGTGTCCCTGAGTGAGGTAGCCACCTCAAGAAGGACATTGTCTTGTGTCAACAACAACTACGACGTTTTCAGGACTGAGATAGTTAGCCAAGGACTTGTGGAATTGAGTTGTGATATTGCATGGGTGGTTAGATTCTAAGAACTGTTTCATCAGAGATTGCAGATGAAGCAGATATGATAAGGGTAGCTTGTTAAGAGAGGTTAAGAGAGTTGCTGCTCCTTCAAGGAGGAAATTATCTCATGTCATGTACAAAGTTAGTCAAGGACATGTGGAATAGTGATTTATATTGCAAGGATGATAGTTACCTAGATCTTTATCATCAAATATTGCCAATGACAAGAACTGTCTTGGGTAGCTCATTCAAGACTTAGTAAAATGGGGAATCTTGATGCGATGGTGCATGTATGTCAGTTCAAGTGAGAGAGTGCTTTAGATCTGAGATTGCTGGAAGACCTGGGTATGTCCAGGGTAGTGGTGCCCCTTCAAGGATCAATTTCAATTATTTATTATAAAATATTATATAATAGAAAAGTCATTTTAAAATACATATACAACTCAAAGAACTCAATACCAAGAGATCTGGTGCTAGTCTTTATTGGTGTAATTTTTTTCAAATCATGACTTTGTGGTATATGTACACTGTATTTTAGTGCTTAGTGCATTTGACCATCTTTTCATGATGATACATGTAGGAATAAGTCAAAAGGAAAACTGTCACAAAATAGCAAAGATAATGTTTATAATGGTAATAATAATAATGATAGGTTCAATGTATATAGCGCTTAATATGATTATTATCTCTAAGCGTTTTGTAAAACACTATTATTACCCCAGTCATAGGATACAATACAAACCAGCACACATTACGTGCACCATCTGCACAACGACGACAATGCATGTGAGAACAATGTACATGTACATGAGAAATACGGTCATAAATTAAAGTTGAGCATGAGCCAGGGGATGAAAGGGCATTGCATATTAACCCAATCAAGACAATTTCATTTTAAAGGTGAATGACAGTAGTGGGAAACGCCCCACCCCCTAAAAATGAAATGTACGCTCTTATATTACCAACCATGTGAAAGAATATAATTTTACTAATATGGGATTAAACAAATTTGGCCAAGAAACCGCCTACTAATTGATATATTTGCAAAATTATAAATTGATCTACTGCGGATTGATATCGCCAACGCGGAATCGCGCTTACGCTACGTGCAAAAAGCCACGTTGTGCACATGTGCTTTCTGGTATACGGGCCGTATGCCGGCTTGTCGATATCTCCAGCCCAGTGCTAGCGGCGCGAACGGGGGGTGGATTTATAAATTTCACAGGCAGGTATTGGATTTCTTCCGATATTTCTGTATTTAACGATGCTTAGGTTCGGATTTCACCACACAAGCCCTATTTCAATATTTATTCAACATTATTAATTAATATCTATGTATTCGACTACTTTCCCAAAACTGGAATTGGGCTTTAATATAACATGTTATTGCCATATACCCCAGCCTAAGTATTGTGAGGGACCAGTCCTGAGTAGGTTAAGATAAAGCAGCGTACATGAAAGGGAGAACCACACCCAAATGTCAATGATGTTAATCTGTTTTCCTGCTGCCCAATGCTGCCATAGAGTGTGTGCCTAACACAGAGCTGCCAAGTCTCCCTCATTTCGCAGGAGACTCCCTACCCTGAAAATAGTCCCAAGATTAATGCATCGGATTTCATCCCATCAGCCAATCTCCCAGATTAGTGAAATTGTCATTTTAGATTGTATGCATTTGATATATGTGACTGGCTATAGCAAAACCCTGCCCTTGTCGGTAAAAATAAAAATGTAGATTTTCATACCCTTCGAAAGGCCTCATCACAAGCTGTCATTTGATGCTTTGTTCTATTAAACAAATTGGTCGATAAGTGGCGAAGATATGATTGTTTCAATTTTACAATCATAAGTCTTTTACACACATTATGTGAAATTATTATAATGCCAATTTCAAAACATGAATAACCGACAAGAGCAGGGTTTTGCTATAGCCGGTCACATATATCTCCCTGATTTCTGATGACATTTCCCTAAATGCGGGAGCAGTTGCCTCAATCGGCAATTAATGGGACACCTCACCGGTTCCCCTCGACTCTACGTCCTGACTGATGGACCCTGTCGAGTACCCAAGTAGAAGTAGAAGTAAACCCTCCTGCTTTTTGAGTGTCAATGTTGGTAGCTCTGCTAACACATGAACCAGTAAATGTTTTTAAAATATTTTTTACACATGGCAAAGAAATTATCAATTCATCTAGGCACTGAGCCCTTTTACATTTAAGAAAATATATGTGTAATGTCATCCCAAGGAATGATGTGATCACGTAACACAATGATTAATGATAGCTTACCATTTAAAAGGCCATTTAGTTGAGGTAGTAGGCAAAAGGATTTTGTGGGTTTGAACTGTTCTAGTGTAATAGTTAATACAGGTTCGCAGGGAAATGCATTGACAATCTGTTATCCACAATAAAACTGTATTATTATGATGAAGATTAATATTATTAATAACTGTTATTATTATTATTATCATTGTTATTATTACCGTCTTTTTTTCTTCACATTATTATTTATTGAATATTAATTTCATTAGTATTATTGTTTTTAATAATATTATTTTCTTTTCAATCATGTACGACAGTATGATAATAGAAATGATCATCCCCTTTATAATGCAACCGTTTGACATCAGAGCAATGTGTCTTTATCAATGTCATGCAAACAAACTTGTGATCATGTGACACAATATGATTTATGACAGCTACTGTACATGTATGACTTTGTGTTTGTGCTGACCTTGATTATGTCTGCACGTACAACATTCTCTTCTCTAATTGATTGTATAGTAACCTGCTCCCTACTAGATTGTGCAACCCCCATAGTGTTAATACAGGACCCACTACAAGTAGGTTCCCATAGGCAATGGGTTAACCTGCTCCCTACTAGATTTTGCAAACCCCATAGTGTTAATACAGGGCCACCAGGTTTCAGTAGGCAATGCGCTAACTAGCTGTTCCCTACTACATGTTGCAACCCCATAGAGTTAATACAGGACCCACTAGGTTCCCATAGGCAATGGGTTAACCTGCTCCCTACTAGATTGTACAACCCCCATAGAGTTAATGCAGGACCCACTAGGTTCCCATAGGCAATGGGTTAACCTGCTCCCTACTAGATTGTACAACCCCCATAGTGTTAATACAGGACCCACTACATGTAGGTTCCCATAGGCAATGGGTTAACCTGTTCCCTACTAGATTGTACAACCCCCATAGTGTTAATACAGGACCCACTAGGTTCCCATAGGCAATGGGTTAACCTGCTCCCTACTAGATTGTACAACCCCCATAGTGTTAATACAGGGCCCACTAGGTTCCCATAGGCAATGGGTTAACCTGCTCCCTACTAGATTGTGCAACCCCCATAGTGTCAATACAGGGCCCACTAGGTTCCCATAGGCAATGGGTTAACCTGCTCCCTACTAGATTGTGCAACCCCCATAGTGTTAATACAGGGCCACCAGGTTCCCATAGGCAATGGGTTAAATTTAAAGGGAACCAACACGCAATGAATGAAAGGTAATAGTTTTAGTAGTCCACCCCCAAGTTCAGATAAATAGGTTTCCCGATCAATTATATAATTGGAAAACTCGTCACCATACTAAAGTATTTGTTCATTGGTCTTCCTATTTTTTACCTCATTTTCGGCATGAATAGGGGTTCATTTTTAAAATTTGTTTTTGTACACGTTTGAATGTATGAAATGAGGACCCGACTAGGGACCCGACCTCAAGTTTTCTTGATATTTCTTGATCTAAAGAATGGAAATTATGTTAATTTCATCAAAATATCTTTTGTTTAATGCATCAAATAATAATTGCAGAAAACGGTTATATTTTTTCTCACAGAAGTGAAGGATTGATGTTATAAATAAAAAATTAAATCTAGTGATTTCTGCTTCGTTAGATTTTTTACAAGGTAAAAATTTGAATGTAAGTTATTAAATGTAACATTTGTCTATTTTTTTATAGAAATAAACAAAAGAACAGAATGTCCATAATTTTAGTCATGATTTATGTTTTGATAAGTTTATGGCAGGTCCATAACTCGAGTCGTTATTTATATTTGATTAGATGTGGAGTATGTAGTAAAAAGTTTGTTGACAAGTGTGATTGCTTTTGCATGTATACATAAATTATACCCTCTTTCTAGACAATTCCTGGTATTTTTGTTTTGTTCAAAGAAAATGTCTTTTATTTTTAGATAAATTTCATGAAGACTTTAAATCTGCACGTAGTTCTTCTATATGTTTACTGAAATTGCTTGAAATTAACTAAGTATTTTATTGGACATGGCAAAGTATTTTAGGGTTCCTCAGAAACTAGCATGATGCTATGACTTCATAATTTTTTTTTATCATGCATTAATACAAGCATATCTTGCCATATACATGTAGTATCTGAAACAATATAAAATATATTGCGCATCCTGTATGTGAGTGTGTGTGTGTTGATGTGTGAGTTTGTACTGTGTTTATTTGAGAAAATGAAGAAAAACTGCTTCCATATAATCTGTATAGACCAGAACCATACAACTAGGTATTAAACATATTTGGCAGAGAGGCCATTTTGCCAGAATGCAATCAAAATAGTGTTGGCAAGTTTAAGCATCTTATAATGTACCCACTACATTCTAGGTATTGTTTATATGAGCTTATATATTTTAGTTACCTTTTATATTGAATTCCTCCTTTTAGCAAAATCATCTTTGCCACCACCAGTGCCAAAAGATACGTAAGTATTAATTTTATTAATTATCATTATTGTAAACATTCTTGTTGTGATCATCATTATTTATCGTGTTTTGCTCACAAAACTATTTTTACGTTATTTTCTGTTTTTCAATGCTGTTAAACATCTGCATTATAAATGTATCTTCAATTTAAATCCTTTCTAACATAAACTGGGTCTCTTTATTTTTTATTTGTGGATTACATTACTTAATATAATTGCTGTTATTATGACTAATAATAATAATAATTATCAGATTTTGTCTTTAAACTGGCAAGCAATTCATGAGAACTTCAAGTGATTTTCAATTATTTTGAGAATAGTCTATTTCATACCTCTACACTTACTTTCTTTCTACTTGCACATTCGGGCAAGCAAAATCAGGAATGTTAACATTTTACTTGCCCATAGCAATTATGTAAACAAAAAAGATAATTAATTCTGCTAGGTAGATTGATCTGCTTGGCAAATTTATATCTTGATTCTAGATGAGATTTACGCATAAGAATAACATTTTTCTCTTGTAATTGAACAGAAATGTAAAATTGCCCGATCCGATCGGGCTACCAAATTAGACCATTAATGACATTTAATTGCCCGACATCAATTTTTACTTGCCAAGAATTTGGTAATTTGTTTAAATTAATTATTATTACTATCACTATATCAGGTCACCACGATGTTGAGAAGGTTGCAAGACGCCCCAGAGATTCCATCTACCCGGTCATTCCATTCGAGGATGCGATCAAGATCGTCATGGATAACACCCCTGTTCTACCACCGGAAGTAGTGGATCTAAAAGGTTTGGTATTTTCCTTTTTCTCTTTCCACAAAAAGTCTGATGATGTGCTAATAATAGTGATCCATTAACTTTGTCAAATTCAACCAAAATCAACGAAATCCTATGATATATGATCAAGTTAACTTAAATAGATTCCTTAAATGGTGTAATAAGAGGATGCACTGAACAGGAATTGAGAAATTTGATCCGATGTGATGACCCCTATTTGAAATAAGCTGAAAGAAATGCAAGAAAGTTTCTTAATACTTTGCAAGAGTTATTTGTAGTTTTTACTAAAAATATGAATTGGATATTCGAACCATGTATCTATGATCGAAATTGATGTGTCACTATATTTGATATTGATATGCAGTTTATACAATCTTTTTAAATATACATGTATTTATTTCCTTTCAGATACTCTTGGAAGAATTGTTTCAGACGAGATCAAAGCACCAATCTCATTACCACCATTTCGCAACTCCATTAAAGATGGCTATGCAGTTTTAGGTAAGCATTTCCACCTGTTGTACAATTTAAAGTTATGCTTGAGTAATGGTTGAGGTTTGTAAATTTGCAAATAAACATGATGTACGGCCTTGAATATGAGATAATATTGCTAAAATACCAAATGAAAAGGTTAAAGTTGCATAATTCGGTATAATTATATTAGTATAAGTCGAAATTAAAAGTAAAATTCAAGGATGAAATAAACTTACCAGGGCAGCGAGAGGAACACTGTCTTTATATATGTAAACTGCCACCTAGAGAATAAAGAAAAGCAGTACTTACAGGTTATCTATTTATTCTCTTCTTTCTCTCATGCAGCATCCGATGGTCCGGGAGACCGGAAGGTCATGAGTGATGTCATTGCGGGGGAGGAGTCAAGCGAGATGCTGATCCCGGGTCATGTGATCCGCATCACGACAGGGGCGCCCATCCCTAAAGGGGCCGATGCTGTGGTGCAGGTGGAAGACACGGAACTGGTGGAGGAGGCCGATGATGTAAGTAAAAGAGCATTATATGGTGTTGAAAAATGCAACTCTTTAACAGCTCTTGAGCACTTTAATTTTGAGACTAGCCACCCTAATTTCGAAACCCTCCCACCCAGTCTCTTCACCCGCCCCTCTCCTTTGGTTTACCACCCTAATGACTTTCTGGCTGTAGATACCACCTAAAGAATTAAAATGTATGGTAATCATAGCTTTAAAGGGAAGCGATATGCTGGCATTTTTGCTTATTGTTACTGAAAGGTGCATAATTCCTGTCATTTGTATGGAAATACAATTTTTTTAGAGCACTATCATTGTGCTTTGACTGGCCTCTGTTTTTCAATGGTTCCACATGTCACGTAACCACTGACATAGCAGCAGACTCAACAACAGAGATTATCTAACCCGCTTTTGTTAATGCTCGCTCAGATGATATTTGGCTTCCCTTCAATTGGTTCTAAAAAACAGGGAGCATGGGATGCTCTGTTTGTACTACTGAGAGCTTTTAAGTTCATGAGACTGATAAGCTGTCATTTGATCTTTTTGTTGCTTTTTAGTCATGTAAGTCTTATGTATTAAAACATTTAATTTCTGATGATGATGATGACGTTGTTGTTGTTGTTGCTGTTGTTGTTGTTGTTCAAGGTTTTTGCTTTTGGCATGCATTAATTAATTTAGATATGACAGCATGACCAGGAACATTTATCTGTGTTTTCATTTCAGGGAAGGAAGGAACTAGTCATAAGAATCCTGTCGACTCCCAAAGCAGGCCAGGACATCAGGTCAGTAACATAGCAAAAAAAGCACTTCATTAAATTGTTTTGTCATATTAACATGATAATGTCGTTAATAATATTGCTAATGATATTCGTTTGTCTCGCAATGTATGGTCAACAAGGAATCTAAAGATCACGACGTTTTGTGCGCCGCTGCAACACTTCGTCAGGTGATACAAATATGCTGTAAGGAAGGGTATTTATACCCTACGGCAGGCGCAGTGTGCTTTTTCCTGCTTGAGCGAGTAAGCTCCTGATTGGCCAGTAAAGGACATGTCCTATTGGCCGACGAACACGGGTGTTCCACCAATCAGCGGGCCGCTGGTTCGGCTCGTCTGTTGGACGGAAACAATAGCGTGCTGGTTCGGGCTGGTTGGGGAGTGTCATGGTGGCGTATCGCACGCATCAAAAATTCGGGGATATCGATCCCGTTATCTCTGTTGAAGTTGTTGGGATTGAGGCGGATATTGATGGCGCACTGCGCCTGCCGTAGGGTATAAATACCCTTGCTTACAGCATATTTGTATCACCTGACGAAGTGTTGCAGCGGCGCACGAAACGTTGTGATCTTTAGATTCCTTGTTGACCATACATTGCGAGACAAACTAATATCATTAGCGATATTATTAACGATACTATTTCCGCAATGAGTAACATATTTAGCAACATGATAATGGTTCTAAACAGCTTGTTCGTTAATTGTTTTGTTTGACTGTGGGTTGGAGCTAGTCGACTGATGTCTATAAGCAACCACTATGTTGCCCATTTTTGGCTTGCCTGACATTGTTTTTGACATTGTTTAGGATCATTACCTATGGCAATGAATAAGCTAAGAGTAATTTGGAGCCTAGCTTTCAATCAGGATCTTCGTCAGGGCAGAAATTACAGTTACTACATGAAGACTGGATTATATACTACATTATAATGCCACATGCACACATGTGAGTATGGGGCAGGGGGAGGAGGCGGAGACACAATCAATTCGGTGGATTCACAATACAGTGCGCCACCTATCGGTTGCAGTGGACAGGCCAAAATCCGCAATGCCTCATGGGAAATGGTCGACATCGAAATATAAGGCCGTATACAGCTCGGTGGTTCTAGGCTGTAATATAATAATAATAATAGACATTTATATAGTGCAAATTGCAAAGAGCCTCTAAGCACTTAAATAATTATCTAATTATTATTACCCATGGTCAACAGGTACATTTCAAACCCACACAATGATATTGCAAAGGCAGTGGGCAGGGTTCGAAATCGGAAAGCGCGCGCTCTACCAATCTTGCCACAACCACATCCACATGTACTGTGATGTCGACCCCGAAGTTGGAAATTGGCCTGTCCACTGCAACCGATAGGTGGCGCACTGTATTGTGAACCCACCGAATTAGCTGTGATATTACACTTAGTCTTAACCTGTTCAATTCTGATTTATTTTTCTATAACATGCATTATCCGTAGACCGATGCCCAAGTATGTCGGGACTAGTCCTGAAAGACTAGTTTGTTCTTCACACCTATGGCTTTGGTCTCGCCTATGTCAATTCTGAATATTGATGTCTAATTTAGATGCAATACATATTGACATAATTGACCTTGATCTGTCCATCTATCAGAGAACAGTAATGTTTGCCCTAGGCCTGATGATAGGTTTGCTATGTTAACTATAATCTTGACACGTATTAAAGGCTTAAAGGGAGGCCTGTAAAGTGTCTAACTCCACGAAAATTACTTGGAGCTTCCGCGTTTCTCTTCTACCGTGTTGTTTAGCTTATGGTAAGAGAATAATAAAATAGGGTTAGATTTTTTCAAATGCCCCTTAAGTATGACGATATCTATCATTCAGCTCAAAAGCGTTAATTAACGGTTATAAACCTCATAAACGTCCGTTGTAAAAGCTGACGCATATTTTTGCTTTTTTGTCCAGAAAAGCAGTGTTCTTTTTCAATGAAACTTTCACACATCATTCGGACATATCTTACAATGATTTTGAAACAGGATTGAAGTCTCAACTGACAATTTGGGCAATATCTGACACTTTACAGGTATCACTTTAAATTAGGTCACAGTGATGTCACTTTTGAGGGTAAGGTGCTAATTTTGACATTTCTAATGGAAATATCTCTCATTCCCTCTTGCTTGCAGACCAATAGGCAGTGATCTCCTGGAGGGAACGGTCCTGTGTATCCCAGGCACAAAGCTTGGTCCTGGTCGACTTTTGAAACCAGTCTACAATCTTTGTCTTGACTCCAAAAGCTTATGCTAATACTACAAGCTTGGTCTTGATACCAAAAGCTTATGGTTATACTATAGGCTTGCATTTGACACCAAAGGCTTAGGTTTCAACTCTATTAAGTACTTATTAAAATCAATATATCTTTCTATCTTGCAGGCCAATAGGCAGTGATCTTCTGGAGGGAACGGTCCTGTGTATCCCAGGAACCAAGCTTGGTCCTTCGGAGATGGGACTTCTAGCTTCAGTTGGCCTCACCAAGATCAAGTGCCACAAACGACCCTTAGTAGGATTGTGTTCAACTGGAAATGAGGCAAGTTTCATGGAAGTTATACTTAGTTTTGGGAATAGTGTAGTGCTTTTTTTCTTGATGTAAAATATACTATTTTACTGAGGGCCCTCCAGAGATACATCTACTAGCTTCAGTTGATCTCACTAAGATCAACTGCCACAAAAATGTACGTGGGTAGGGGCATGCTCCACTGGAAATGAGGCAAGTTTCTTGATATTTTGTTTTGTTTATTGTAATGTTTGTTCCTTTATATAAAAGATACAATCTAATCTGGGCCTTCCAGATAGCGTGTGCTAGCTTCAGTTGAAACAACCCTTAGTACGAGTGTGTTCAACTGGAAATGAGGCAAGTTGAATTTCAAATCTTCTTCATATCGATTAATTGAATGATGCAAAGAAAGAAAAAACATATAAAAATCAATGTAAATCTATGTCATTAGATTCTCTAGATTTTCTTCACAGCTCATTTAACTTTCTAAGAAGCTATAACCCCTGATGGCCAGTATAGATATTCTACAATATACCAGTTCGAAAGCCATTTAGAATATACATGAATTCTTAAAAAACCTATTTCTTCATAGCTGACAGAACCTTGTGAGAAGCTAAAGCTTGGTCGTATCTATGAGTGACAGTGACACAATGTCCATGATGATTATATCCTTCAAGATATGTATGGGTGTAATTATATGTCAACATGGGCATCAATTTGGGGAGAATTCTTTTGTTCAGGAGGATGACCAAATGTTGCATCCACCCTATTGATATAAGCATTCATGCAATTATCACCCATGCTAGTAAGTGACCACAGAGTATTTATGGATCTTTTTGCCACTTTATTCATAGCTGTCAAAACCTGAGAAGCTACAGCCTGAATGTATTGTAACTAAACTGGGTTCCAAAAGAAACTTATCACTTCTTCAGAGCGACACACATTGAAATCCAAAGCATAAAAATCAATCATAATTGGGCGTAGATTAGCTATAATACCCCTTAGCAAGCTCATCTAAAAAAAATTGGTTTGCTTTAGTTAACAAAGAATAAAATAAGGTGAAGTCGCAAGAGGTCATTTAAAAAAAATCACAGAAACTGCTCGCCTTCCGGGCACAGAGCTCGGTACGGACAATAGCCAGTCTAGGTGGTTACATATTAAACCCGCTTTGAAGTTGAATGAATAGCTATTGAAAGTTCTGAATAGACCGCCTTTCGTGGATGTTCGCAGCGAGCAGTTTCTGTGATTTTTGAAAAGTGATCTGTAGTGATTCCATCGAATTTTTCTCACTTTTGGTAAAAGCAAACTTTTATTTTTTAGGATATGCTTCATAAGGAGAATGATAGCTTATCTGTGTCTAAATATGATTCAATTTGATGCTATGGATTTTAGTGAGCGTCGCTCTGAAAAAGTGATAAGTTTCTTTTGGAGCCCAGTTTATGACAGCAATAGGTTGTCAATGATGATTACATCCTTCAAGAGATGTCTACGTCTAATAATATAATGGGTAGAATATTTATCAACCTTTCTCCAACCTCTATTACAGATGACCAAACCTTCTGAGATAAGAAAGTTGTATAATCGACACCAACGACACCTGACAAGCTACTGCCTGGGTGTAGCTATGACAGCAACAGGTCGTCAATGATGAATATATCCTACAAGAGAGGTCTATGTCGAATAATATGTCAGGTAGTATATTCATGGATCTTGTTGCCACTTTCTTCACAGCTGACAGAACATTGTGAGCTTGTGAGAAGTTTACAGTGTGAGTGTATCTTTGACATCAATATGACATCCATGATCTGGCGATCCTTCAAGAGATGTCTACATCTAATTAATATAGTCAGGTAGAATATTCATGGATCTTTCTCCAACTTTCTTCATAGCTGACCAAACTTTTTGATAAGCTACAGCCGGGGGTAAAATGTGTGTATCTATGACGGCAACATGGCGTCCTTGATGGCGATCCTGCAAGAGATGCCACATCTAATTATATGTCATTAACTTGATTATTCATTTTTCTTTTTGCCCTTTTCTCACAGCTGACGGAACCATCTGATAAGCTACAGCCTGGGTGTATCTATGACAGCAATAGGACGTCAATGATGGCCATTCTACAAGAAATGTCTATTCCCGCTATAGACATGGGCATAGCACCAGACACGTAAGTTGCAAACAAAAGGGACAGCTTAGTTGTGAGTTAGATCACATCTACAATGTAAATCATCATACTAGGCAGTAATGGGAGAGATAGATCTAATCAAATATCTGATAATGAAAGCTTTAATGTTAATTTCAATCGTTACATTTACTTTTATTATATTCATATTCATATAGTGTTCAAGGTACCAGGGACTTGCTATTACAGGCTGCCTCTATATCTGATGTGCATGGGCGTCGATCCTTATGTGATACCTATTGTTCAGCGGGGGATGAATGAATAGATCATCCCCCCTGAATATTAGGTATCAATTACAGATCAACGCCCATGCTGATGTGATAGCAACAAGAGTAGGCAAGGGGATGGGAGAAATTGATCTTTTAATATATGTGACAATAAACCAACAACAAAAATAACACAAGATATTGAATTGTAACAGTTCTGATATCAATTTCCACATTTTCTTTTCCTTTTCTCTTGATTGATCTAGTATCGAAGGCACAAGGGACTTGCTATTAAAGGCTGCCTCTAAATCTGATGTGATAGTGACTACGGGAGGCGTGTCGATGGGAGAGAAGGATCTCCTCAAATACGTGTTGTCAGAGGAGCTCAAGGCTGACCTGCACTTCGGCCGCATCTTCCTCAAGCCAGGGTCAGTGCTTTCCCTCATCTATTTCTAACTGAAATTGAAATTGAAACCTTATTCACCATTCCATTAAAAAAACATTACAAGGTAAATCAACAAGAAAGCACAGCAACAAAAGGTACATTTGTGTTAAAATACAAACAAAGATTAAAGTAAATTGCATTTAAATATTGAAATGGAGGACCTTCTAAAAGTAGGAAGATCAGCTTATAAACTGAAGACCCAGAGAATAATATTATTAATTAACAGAATATCCTCTTCACAACCTTGAAGTGGATGAAACGGGTAAAACAAAAGAATACAACAAACATAAGTATACATCAATAAATTCATTCAATAAATTAATTAACTTAAAAAAGCATACTGTACGGTGGGTATGTGGTATTATACTGATAATACCAGGTCTAGAGTGGGTTGTGTAAATGCAACGCACTCAAGGACTAGGATTCAACACTGATCCTCGGGCTTTCACCATATTTTGACAATATTATTATTAGCTCTTTGTAATTGTAACTGTAGAATTGTATATATAATCAGTGTAAAGCGCTTAGAGAACTATTCTAGTTATTAAGCGCTATATAAGTAGCAATTTATTATTATTATTTATATCCAGACTGAAATCAAGACAATTATTGAAGAGATACACACACATTAAATTATACGTCGGCAAGGTAATGGTTATCATCATCCACCTGCACAATATACACTCTCTCTGTTTACTTTAACATTTTGAGTTGCAGAGTTCAATGATAAAAATATTTTATCATGTTTGAATCTAGATATTTTATTTGTTTGTTCATTTTGATAGGAAACCAACAACTTTCTGCACATTTGAGTATGAGGGTGCACCAAAGCTCTTCTTCTCTCTACCAGGTAATCATACATTGTCAGGGCTTGCCCTAAAAGGGCCCTGTTTCATTCAACTTTTCCAATTGTTTTGAATGTTCAATTTTTGTAACTACTATGGCAACCACTACAATGCTCAATGCAGCGGTGTAGTTACAGTAATTGGACATTAACAACAATTGGACAAGTTTCATGAAACGTGACCCTGATTTAGTTATTTTCTAACAATAAGATGAGAAGAGTAATCTTTGAATACATGATCAGAATCTAACAATAAGCAAGAGAGCCGTGTCCACTTGAAAATCTTGTAGAATCAAGCGATTATTTCAAAATCTTCACTGATTGTAACATCATTCATGAGCAACTCCCCATAGGTTTTATTTGTACATGACAGTCAACCTATCACTTGACCAAACATTTACATTGTGGCTTTCAACCATTTTGTTTATGTTGGTGATAATTCATGAATCAAATCAGAACAAACCTAATTTGGTTTCAGGTAATCCTGTGCCAGTACATTGTGACTTTCAACCATTTTACCAAAATAATAGCAACATGTATTTAGAAGGGGGCTACTTACTGCCTACAAATGTATTACTTTTTTGTAGTCTCCCTATTTAAATTCTCTATTTATATGATTGATACATGTATTACATGTATATACTTTAAGTTTTTAAGATTAAAATTGAAATGAACTTGAATTTGAAATTTTATTTACCACCCTTACGCAGGTAACCCCGTCTCCGGCATCGTGACGTTCAACCACTTTGTGCTGTCGTGCTTGAGGAGAATGATGGGCTACCAGAACCCCTTCCTCAGGAGAATCAAAGTCAAGGTGAGTCAAGGGTCAAAGGTCAACAGTGTTGTCACGGTCAGGTTAAAAACCACTGCATGTTGTCTAAAAGGAAAACCAGCACTTAGAAAAAATACGCTCACAGAAGGCTTTATTAACACACTTAATTTAAAGTAGCTGAATTATTTATTCAAACTTCAAATTCTTCAGGACTACAACAGCCAATGCATGATAGCAATTTTCAGGTTACAAAGATAAATAATACTCAAAGAATACGTTATAAACCTTAAATGCAAATAAAGTATGACAAATGTATTATTGTCCCTCTGCAGCTGGATCAGGATATCGACCTTGACCCCCGTCCCGAGTTCCAGAGAGTCCTGCTGGACTGGTCAGCGGCTGACGGCGTTCCCAGGGCATCCACGACGGGCAACCAGATCAGCAGTCGGCTGATCAGCATGCGTCAGGCCAACGCCCTGCTGGCTCTGCCGCCCAGGGGCGATGAGGTTAAGGTGATACCGAAGGGGGCGCTTGTCGAGGCCGTTATACTTAGAATATGAACATGAACAACCCGTAATTATGATGGCTGGTCTGTATACAGTACTGTTTGGGGCAGGGTTTGCAGATATGATTCAAATGAGTTGAAATATGTCACATTATTTTTTTCTTCTTTAGGGATCTAAGAATAATACAGGTTACTTTAATATATAGCTCTATTCACAACGTATCATAGCGCTTACAACATTTTCAAAGTTTACAAAACTTACTTAGAACTCTAGCAGTTCTCACATACATTGTTGTATTACCAATAGAAGCTTTAGAAATTTCTTTTGATTCTTCTTTGGTTATAAAGATGTTTATGATTGAAATGCATGAATTTGAAAGTCTCCCTGGGCAGCTTCAACTGTGTACAAATTAAGGCAATAAATTAGCAAATATCACTTTTATTTTTGCTCATTTCTCGGCCATATAACATCCATTTTCCATGTAATTTTCACACAGTGTTAGTTTTGCATATGTCATGATCCCTTTAATCTGTGATTTCAATTGATTATTTCTTGTTTCTATATGTAAATAGGAAATGGGTTGGAGTCAACAAAGCTGAATTCAGCATCATTGAACAAATAACTTGCAAATCAAATCAAATATAATGAAGTGTGACAGGCTTTTCAATGTTTGAAATGACCACTGCTAGTATTCATTGCATGATTCTTGCATGATCATGGTCATTCATGTATGATAATATGTATGCCTAAAAACCTGTTGGGGCCATGAAATATCACATAATATATATGTCTTTGATGTGGTGGAATGACAAACGTGTGATTTCTCTTTGTCATAAATAGGGTTATGATATTATAATTTAGGGTAATGTGTTGTTTTTTAAAAGTTATCTCAGTACAAAGTTTTAACTGCCTAACGGTAAAAGGACTGTATAAATTCAGATAATTATGTGATAAATGACAAATGTGTGATTTCTGTTTGTCATATATATCTCATTTTATTAGGGTTATTGTTTTCTTGCAAAAGTTATCTCAGTACGTTGTCTGAACTGCCTAACGGGTAAAAGGACTGTATAAATTCAGATGATTTTGTGTACAGTACTTGCAATATTATATGATCGATGCCATTTGCTGATAAATTATGCTTGCCTATCGACAATAAGATTTAGTTATAAATAGATAATTTCTTTATCATTCTTGACAAAAGACATGGTAAATATGCTTCCAAATACGATTGTAATGACATTAATTTGGGGGATTATTTTGGTACTCGTGTAAAATAAAGGTTTGCTTAGAAAAGTATATTATATTTTTATCAGGAACATTTTTGGAAGTTGTAGTTATGAATATCATTCTTGTTTTTACGCTCAATGGCCCGAATTCTCATCCGTGGCTCAACTTGCGCCCGGCCTAAAAAGACAGACTACTGGTAACCAACTAACCCATTTTGCACCAGTAGACCTATTGTCTCGTTACTATGGTCCCCAAAGATATTCTAATGGTTTCCTTTCATTATCAAGTCAATCCCTTGAGAGCTGCTTATATGCATCAGGACAATGGGCCCTTTGAAATTAAGTCATAGTATACTCTGTCATCAGCCAAATTGTGTCCTGGATCATCCTGGACATTGTATTGCTGGTGACCTGTTATACTATGACTACATTTCAAAGGGCCCATTGTCCTGATGCTTATAAGCAGCTCTCAAGGGATTGACTTGATAATGAAAGGAAACCGTTAGAATATCTCCAGGGACCATAGTAATGAGGCAATTGGTCTACTGGTGCAAAGTGTTACCAGTAGTCTTTGTCTTTTTAGGCCAGGCTCAAGTTGAGCCACTGATGAGAATTTGGGCCATTGTTATCAAAATAGAATTCACCTAATAGTGTTTAAATACTAGTAGTCGTAGTAGTAGTAGTAGTAGCAGCAGCAACATCAGCAGAAGCAGCAACAGAAGCAGTAGTTGCAACTGTAGTTGTTTTTGTTGTTGTGGTAGTCTAGTTATAAATACACATTATAGTTAATTTGAACTTGTGCTTTTGAGATGCCTTACCAGCTGTGTGTGTGTGTGTGTGCGTTGTTATTTCCCCAGATGGGAATACAAATTCATCACAAATTGAATATTTAAGCATATTTGTCTTCATGCTTAAGTTATCCTCCCATGTTAATAACATTATTGTACAACATTTTAAAGTAAATCGAAGTATAA
The DNA here is from genome assembly GCA_037951105.1 of Echinarachnius parma. Taxonomy (NCBI): domain Eukaryota; kingdom Metazoa; phylum Echinodermata; class Echinoidea; order Clypeasteroida; family Echinarachniidae; genus Echinarachnius; species Echinarachnius parma. The sequence continues at coordinate 78,363 of JBAMJV010006926.1, read as the reverse complement.
TTATCTTGATAATTTTACAAATTATGTTTTAATAATTGTATAAATCATGTTAAGAATAATTCTAAGTGACCTTGTGAAAAGTCCACAATGTATGTGCCTTTCTAATCTACATGTTGGTCCTCTTGCATTGACTTAAAGGGGACCACCAGGCAAAGAACAACAAGTAACTATGTTTTGGTACCGTTGTGTAATATTAAATAGATGCTCAACACTTTGCAAAGGGTTGTGTAATTCATAAACAATACAATTAATTACCCTCACTTACGGAACCATCATTATCTAATGGTTCCTTATGCGGCCAACATCTGAGAGTGCGCCGATTCTATTCTCGCATACGTTTAGAGACAATAGAATCCCAGATGATTCATTCGACCTGGACAAAGGCAGTCTTCGTGTAGGCAGACCCATGAACTCATGCTTTTGAATGGTGACGCATTTTCCAATTATATAATTTTTTTCTGGGAACATATTTTTCTGAACTTGTTGGTGGAATGGGCTAGTAAAGATGTTACCTTTCATTTATAAGAATATCATTTTTGGGTGGTGGTACAAGTATGTATTTTCTATATTGGTACATGTATTACATACAAAAGATATATTATGTTCTGGTTTAAATACTGGTAATATACATTTTCTTTCTAGAAAATAATACTTTGTTCTAGATAGTCTGCTCGAGTAGAAAATTGCAAATGATCATATACACTAAAACCTCCAAAATGAGTATTCTGATGGGGGACTAGGCATTGTATGCCATGATTTTATTTTATTACAGTGTTATTTATATTTCTAAGGAGACATTGCATGACCACATCTTCTTTCAAATGATTGTATTTGCATGTATGTATGTACATGAATTTATCATTTGGAATGATATTTGGTACCAATTTCTTGAAATGTATGGGTTTTTGTTGTATTCTAACTGCTTGAAATCAAGATTAAATACATATGATTGTAACTGATTCATTGTCTGGTGTTTCAGCTTTTATATTATTGTAATTTTAGTAACACCTTTTCAAAAAGGAATCAAGTTTGTTGCTTTCTAAATTTGTATTTTTACTATAAATAAAGCAAACCTACAGTGTGTGCTATGATAGATTTTACCAGGTGTGATATGTGTTTCAGTAAAAAATACAGTAAAAGATATGTAATTTAACATTTTAACATTGATTGTAGTATTAAACAAAATATTGACAATGATCCTTGTGCATAACAAAATGTTAATGAACAAACAGAGTCAAACATTGTATTTGATATGCACTTGAATATGACAAATCATTCACTAAATACATTGGCCCAAATTCTCATCTGTGGCTCAACTTGTGCCTGGCCTAAGACTACCGGTAACACTTTGCAGTTGCATACTTATTGTCTCGTTACTATGGTCCCCGGAGATTTTGTAATGGTTTCCTTTCATTATCCAGTGATCCAGTCAATCCCTTGAGTTCTGATTATAGACAGCAGGACAATGGGCCCTTTCAAATGTAGTCATATTATAGTCTGTCATCAGCCAAATTGGATCATCCTAGACATTGTATTACTGGTGACCTCTTATACCATGACTGGATTTCAAAGGAATGAAAAGAAACCATTAGAATATCTCCGGGGACCATAGCGACAAGACAATAAGTCTGCTGGTGCAAAGTGTTACCGGTAGTCTTTGTCTATTTAGGCCAGGCACAAGTTGAGCCACTGATGAGAATTCGGGCCATTGGGTTTTGTTCTTATTTAGAAATTGATTCCAATATCGTTATAGCATTGCATGTGGTATTCATTTGAAACGTCACAAAATAATTATATTCTAATTATTCTAATTATTCTAACTATTCTAAAGCAATTATTATAATGTTAGATTAAGCTTTGGTTGATTCCTAATGTTTCTAGAAGATAATTGTTCAGTAAATTATACTATTCAGTGGTTGCTGCAAATCTGAAAGTTAAAGCATTCTGAACAGGTCAATAATTAATCCTCCTTAATGCTATTGCCTCTTTTATTGATATCTTTTATTTCTTGATTTTGTCTGTACAGAAGTGTGAAAGGATTTGTTAATTAAAAAAAGACATTTAGATTCTGACTGTAGGAGGACATACGGTAATTATTAGAAGATACAGAAAATAAATATAGTTATAATATTTCAATATATTTCTCTATTCTTTTCTGTTATGGTTTAATTACTGTATGCTGTTTGTAAAGAGGTGTATTATAAATTGTGTTCTTATCATACCTTGAGAATGTATATGGGTGTGCGTGAGCGCACGTGTGTGTGTGTTTGTGTGGGCCGGGTTAATTAAAAAGCATGGTATATTGTCTGTATCAATGCTCCAGTGGTTGGAATACAAGCTAGTCCACAGTTACCCCCACCCCCTCTGCCGGCCCCAAACTCGCCCACCCTAGATGGAGTTGGATGAATACCACGGGCGTATTGATACCCATTCAACTTGGGGGGATGATCTATTCATTCATCCCCCCAGTTAAATAGGTATTACGTAAGTCGCTACGCCCGTGATGAATACAATTAATAACAGCATTTGATTTGTTTTGCTCATGCCCTATGCCCATCCCCACCCCCTAAAAAATAGATATTTATACATACTGGTTTAACCAAGCTACAATACTGCAGTGATCGAGCTTCCCAAAGATCGAAATGAATTATAATCATGCACTAAAGCAGTCGCCTGGGAATTCAATATGCATTCCAGCTATAATCGTAATAACATTGCTTAGCTAGATCCTCTTTCTAAATGTATAAACACACCATTAAAATTCATTTCTAGAATACGTCACTGCATATAATTATATAATAGTGATATATGAAATATTTGAGTATCTTATCATAATGTGCTGGAGTGTGTATACAAATATGTGTTTGAATTCAATATATGGGCAACTCCAGCGTCACGGACATTACAAATCAGAGAATTTTCATGACTTTCCAATGCCACTAGTAATTCATACCTCTAACTAATGTCTAACTTTTATTTTGATTACAAAACAATAGCCTAGTTAAGTATGCAAAAAAAGTTTCAGAACATTTATCCAATTCGTTACTGAGTAATTCTGCAAAATGTGCGCCGTCACGGACATTACATTTTTTGGACATGACTTTTTGCATCCATATACATCTTTGCAAAAGTCTGTGAGTTCTGAGACCTCACAAAGGGGATTTAGATATGTTATTATAGACAAGGCAATGATGAATTGAATCTAAGTTGTATTTTGAGACACGGGCCAGGCATATGTGATCTAGACAACAAAACGTTGCGTCACGGACATTACATTTTCAGCGTCACGGACATTACACTTTTGTCCACTTTCTCTATACTCAGAAATAACCCGCAAAAAATGCTCCATTGTGAATGAAACTTTTTTAATTGTACATTTGATATGTAATCAAACGGTTTTTGAGAAAAAAATTAATATTTCAAATTTTTTTCAATTAGAAAACAATTATTTTAAAAATAGCAACAATTTTTTCCAAAATTATTGTAAAATTTGAAATTTTTCCACAGAATGTGCAGTAAACCAAATGTTCAACTATTTAAAACAATATTATACATTTTCGATGAGGTACAATGCTGTTTTGTGCAAAAAAATTGTAAAATAAAAAAAAGTTGTGTACATCATGGGCATAACACATGGAAAATCATGGACTGAGAGTATAATTTTTGCAATTTGATTATACTATATGATATTTAACCATCTCTTTCTCCTCTCAGTAAGTTATAGTCAAGTCTTTATTGATTATTGAGACATGCATGTTCAAATTGAGCGAGGAATTTAGTTTTATAAATAGTTCAGAGTACTGACTCAAAGTTCACTATCTGATTAATGATACAATTTATTAAAATTTGTACTGGGAAGGTAGTAGTCCCCCTGTTACTTGGGATTATCTTATTTCTTGGCTAGAATAAAACATTTACATAAGAAAATAATGCTTGAAAATGGTTAGCTCTGCTTTTTATACTTTTCACTATGTATGTAATGTCCGTGACGCAGCCGTGACGTAAAGTCCGTGATGCCATTCTGGACAAACCATCAAATATTTTAGTAAATGCTCTTGATATACTTTATGATATCACATTTTAGCTTTGCAAATGAATTTTGAATTAAATTGAATTAGGACTTCTGCTTCTACAAAAAATTTTATATTTAAAACGTCACAGACATTACACATCAATGTTGTAAGAATCAAGATTTTATCCACTAACAGTTTTCAAAAAGTAAAGATTTTTACACAATTTCCTTTTCTATGATGTTAAAACAAAGCATACACAAGACATTAGAAGTAGAATTATTGTTCTGAAGTGATCCATATTTTAAAATTTTATTTCACAAACAACAGGTGCAAATATCATCATTTTGGGGGGTAATGCATATAATTTTTGTCCCAATTTCAATGGCCAAAAAAAAAAATATTCTGCATTGAATTTCAAACTTTTTTCCTTTAGTCATCAAAATATGGTCCTTCCTCATTCCCAGCAAACACAAAACGTTTACAGAACGTTTACAAAACGTTTTTATTAGGTTCCATGGGTCTTCGTCTTTAATGAACGTTTACAGAACGTTCTTAAAACGTTTTTATTTGGTTCCATAGGTCTTCGTCTTTAATGAACGTTTACAGAACGTTCTTAAAACGTTTTTATTTGGTTCCATAGGTCTTCGTCTTTAATGAACGTTTACAGAACGTTCTTAAAACGTTCTGCTGGTCCTTGCACTTAAAAGCAAATACATGAAAGGTTTTTATTGGTTTTTCTAACGTTTAAACAACGTTCTAAAAACGTCCATTTGGAACGTTCTAAAAACGTTTTCAACCTTCCACAAATAAACGTTTTAAAAACGTTTTCACAGAACGTCCAAATAACCAACTTTGAACCTGTTTAGAACGTTCAGAAAACGTCCAATTGTTAGTTGGGTTACTATCCAGTAGTTAACAAGGCTGTCCCATGAGTTTCATTTTTCCATCCTTGGGTGACATTTTTCGTGGAGTTGCCCATATACAATGATATGAGTTTATACATGAGATCAAACTCAACCATGGTTTGTTCTGAATAACTATTCTAGTTATTTAAAACAAGATATATAATAAATAAATAATTTTACAAAAACTGAACATATATTATATGAACATTTGGAGCGCAGCATGCACTATCAATTACAAAGTGGCACCTATCGTGTTTACAATTTTGAATATACACGGTCAAAGCCGTATCTAAATTCAAATTCGGCTCTTGCATTCCGCCTATGTCCACGCCCATGCCACGCCCCTTTCATACTTCATCAGGATTGGGTCAACCCAAGGTCACATGGTTTGCCATTACGTTTTGGGGTATTCCCCTTCGACCCCTAGGGAATGTACCATTTTGTAGAACGGGTAGAATTGTGAATATTGTGTTATTAAATAAGAGCGCTTATCAATTGAAAATGCATTGTTTTCCATTAAAATAATCTTCTAAAAAATTTCAAAGAAAAAGCATACCTATGGTTTTATAAAAAAAAAAAATTAAGCTGGCAATTATTGTATCGCATTTCAAGTATCCCTACCATGATGTTGTACGCACCCAGCGTAGCAATCAAGAGTCGGCGTCGCCATAAAATAGGGGAAGTTGCAGAAGTAAAATTAATTATAATATCTTATGATAAAGCTCTTTAAATTTGAGCAACGTGATTGGCGCATCTCCTGTTACGCAGCGCACTTTAGATAAAACAAGGAACGGCAAAGCCCTTGGCCTTATTTGAACAGTGAAAAACAAAGATTGCGTTGCGAGGCGTGATATCGACACGAAAATGCACCGATCAGTTTTGGTAACTTGCACAAGAGCCCTGTCTTACAGTTCTGCCAGGAAAATGCCGATTCAGGTTCGTATCATATACTCAGAATTCCACATATTTTATGATGTTAATGTTGTGTCTGAGAATGAGGATTTACTTGTAATTGTATGTGATCTTTAAGAGAAAAAAAGGTGCAGTAATGGGTAATGCATGTAGGCTAAAATAATTGAGTAATGGTACCGATCAGTAGCTGGCACGTGCACGTGCAGGCAGCTGATCTGTGCAGCAAGTGCAGTGCACTAGCGCAGTATCCAGTACGGTGGTAGCTAGAATGCCATTTGAAGAGAGATACAGTGAGAGTCAATATAGTGCCTGGGATTTCGATCCTAACAGAACCTTCTCGAGGCAAACTGATGAAATATTGAACATGTAGCTAGACCATTAACTGTTATATAATTTATATTTTTCTTGAGTCTTTACAGACTTTACTTGCAGGGGTGACACGGGGGGTGACACAATAACTTGAGTCTATAGTAGTATAGGTATCAGTAGTACAGAAGAAAACAGAAATCAAGAGAGATAAAGAGCGCAGAGGCTGAGAAAGATATTAGAAGGAAATGTTATCAATTTCCAAATTATGTATTCAACACTTCAGTTCATACATGAGAAAGTGGCATGTACATAATAAGAATAAAAACAATTAAAAACAATGAATAAAAAACAATTGCATTTGAGAGAGTTGAGGAGGCGCTAATGTGGTTTCGTACCCTTTTTTTTTTTTTTTTTTTTTTTTGTTACGCTTTTTTCCCCAACGCTTTATTTGTCTTTAAAGTCAGCTAAATTAGTTTGTATTACTCACTGCACTTTGTCCTTATCCCTCGATGGTATGTTGTAATATTTTGGTCAACATTTAAGGCCTTTTTTTGGTGACTTTAATCGATGGTTTTGAAAGCGTCGCGGCACCAGCTTCGCGGTCGCACAAATCGAAATAGCGGGACTTCACGAGCAGCTATGCCGTTAGCTACCGGTGACATGAACGTGGAGAGAGTACCGTACTCCTGCGCGCGCCGTACCGGTTACGTCCATATGTATGGTGGCTATAAATCTGAAACGTAATCAATTGATCAAGCGGGTGGCCGTATGATCGTTTTTTGTTTACGTTCCACATTTAGAGCCACCATACATCGCTTCAGCTATGGATGTAACCGGTACGGCGCGCGCATGAGTACGATACTCTCTCCACGTTCATGTCACCGGTAGCTAACGGCAATTTCAGCATAGCTGCTCTTGAAGTCCCGCTATTTCGATTTGTGCGACCGCGAAGCTGGTACCGCGACGCTTTCAAAACCATCGATTAAAGTCGCCAAAAAAAGGGCTTGAATGTTGACCAAAATATTACAACAGACCATCGAGGGATAAGGACAAAGTGCAGTGAGTAATACAAACTAATTTAGTTGAGTTTGAAGACAAATAAAGGCTTTTTAAAGCGTTGGGAAAAAAAAGAAGAAAAAAAGGGGTATGAAACCACATTAGCGCCGTTGAGGATATAGTTAGAAAGCGCAATCTTCCTGAATCCTGAGTGTAAATTTGAACTGGGATATTAAGTGTTATAGTACATTCAAAGAACAATTAAGTCTTCCTATACCATGTTTTTGTAGCATGGAGTTAAATGAATAATTCTATGCTGTATATCATTTGCTTTTTTGACTGCAGACAGGAGAACCCCTCCCAAGCGTGGAGTTGTTTGAGAACTCTCCAGGAGAGAAGGTCAACATCGCAGACCTCTTCAAGGGCAAGAAAGGAGTTCTATTCGCTGTGCCAGGAGCTTTTACACCAGGCTGCTCAAAGGTAAGACTATAGACCAAAGCATCAAATGAATTAAAATGCTGTAAAATGTTTGCGTTCTTTCTGTGGAGTGACGACTTATATTGGGTCAGGCCTTTGTCTTTCAATACAAAAGTCTTGGGTTCGTGGCCTGATTTGCTGCTCTCTACCAAGGTAACTGGTAATACTGCTCCATGCACAGGTGGCATCCATAATGAAATGCTCAACAGGGAATAGAAATGGAACCCTGGAAAATGAATTTGCATTGAATAGAGAGTTTAATGCAAAACAAACTTTAGAGTGCTTTTTTCAAGCATGCAAGTTTGAAAAGTAACCCCCGAAAAATAAATGTATATTTTTTCCCTAATTGCACTGGATGAGAATGCTGTTGGTATATAATATCCTATGACTTGGGTAGTATAAATCTAGACTTTACGAGTGCTTGATATTTCATATAGAAAATATGATAGTCAATACTAAATTTTAACCAATTGCATAGGCAACGCTCGAAATTAACTTTTTTGCTGGTGGCCCGGTCGGGCCAGTAAAATTGGTATTTTTCCAATTTTGGTGGCCCGAAACCAAAATTTACTGGCCCGAAAAAAATAAAGAAAAACATATGTCATAAGTAAAATTGCCATAGGCAATCAATCGGGGACAAAACAAAAATGATCTGATGATAGAAGAGAAGAAATTCACCGTTATTTGACCTCAAAATTCTGTGCAATGTTGTCTGAAAACCTTTATAGTCAATTGCCATATTTTAAAATTGTGGTGATTTATTAATCAAACAAACTCCAGATTCTTCGTAAACAATATCACACGCAAGTCACAACATTCGGCTTCACAGCGGACACAACTCAGTCACACGCAGTCACATGCAAAGTCAATCGTCTACATAGTCTAGTGGGATTTCTGGAAAATGTGCATGTTAGGAGCATTTGGGAGTAAAAGTTGGGAACCAAGATATTTCACATAATTTAGGGGTGCTGAATCCGATTAGCCCTGTTCCCAAGCGAAATATTGAGTTTTTGAACATCTAATTTGCCTAAACAAACTGGCCGCCCAAATGACACCTTTTTAAGCTTGTAAAACAAGTTTGTTCAATAACTTTGCAACCAGGCGAGCAAAACTAAATGTCTAGAATGATGATTAGATCAAAAGGAACATGCATATGATAACTCTGATGTATTTAGTGTACACGAAGACACATACATATGCAAATTAGTAGCCGCCAAAACAAGTTATTTTGGGGCAATTTAAGCCTACTGAATATAACACTGATAATCAGTGTCTTAATCATTCCTGCGAGTCAAATAATTGAATGAGATCGTTTCATTGAATCACCAGTAGTATATTTTGCTTATATACAAATAGAATTGGAATATTAAAAATGGCCTCCAATTGACGCTATATATTTGAGCGGATAGAAACGTGTGTATTATAACTCGGTAACTAAGCTAGAGTAAAACATACGAAAAAGCGATGCGCAGATGTATGTTTTCAATAAGGGACGTCAAAAAGATTATTCTGATGAATTTAATGACATGGATGCAAATTATTGGCTGCCATTAGTGACAAAATTAACGTTTTAATCATTGAGAGTTTATCTTTTATGTAGTATTTTAAGTAGCAAATCACATCAAACGTGTAAGAACATTGAATATTCTTCTGTCCGTGATATTTCATACGAAGGTAAATAAAAAAAAATTAAAAAATCAAATTCATTTTCACAGAGACGTTAGCCAATAATTTTAAGAACATTCCTGCCAAGTTATGTTGCTCAAACTCTATTTGTTAAAAAGTTACGCCATTTTGCTTAGGGGGGAAGTTACTTTTTTGTTGTGTTTATATTAGGATTTAACTAAACTGGTAACTGGTATTTCTGATTGATTGAAATCAGTGAAATACATCTGCACATATCCTGTTTGGAGAGTGTGGTTAACGAATATCAAAGCACACAAATCAATTTATTTATTGAAGATTTCACCAAATTGGTGTCAGGTAGTAACACGATGTTTAATGAAAAGAATTAAGCTTGTAGTTAAAAACAAAAGAGACCTTTGGAATATGTTCGATATATATATAATGATAATGCAAGTACGATTTTACATAATTTAGTACTTTGTACTTTTAACTAAATCTGCATATATAGGCCCTTTTCTGGAGTGTGTGCTTAACATTAATGACCGATACTGAGCACGAACAGTCAACATACTTATCACATACTTCACCAAACTGGTAACAGGCAGTCACGCGATATTTAATATGATTAATAAACCTTGTGGTTCAAAAACCGTTGCCCCTATTGTGGTATAATCGTTTAGTTATTGAGTGAAGTTTTAACTAATTATGATTCATTTACAGTTTTACATGTATATAATCGTACTGCAAATAGTGAAATATATCGAATGTGTATGTAACGGATAATAATCAGACTATTTATACCTCTGACATTAACATAGGCAGCAGATAAGATAATGTACAATTCACTCTGTACAAAGGCTACACTTCTTGGACTCAACATCACCTGTGCTAAATGTTCGCTTTTTGTTCATTTTATTTTCGGTTATTTTCTATTGTATTTTCCTGTGTTTTGATGTCTTAGAATTAATATAATTTAGCTGTTCAGCTTGTTCAAGCCAAAATACAGCATTGTAAAGGTTTCGGAAACAAACTCTATTTCTTTATAAACATCGTTGAAAGAATAGTTGAGTTTTGGTATAGAGGGCGCTACACAGAATATATTTTGTGACTTAATGAACAACCGAATGTAACATTTGAAACGGCAAAATTGGTTCAGAAACGGCTGAAATATATACTGTATTAACATAACCTTGTATAACAATTGTTGGGTCCAACAAGTATTCGATAATTTTGAACCAGCCGTTAAACATGTCTAAAAATGCTTCCTCTTTTCAACAAATTCATAAGAAGTTTTTGAATTGTTGTTGATTGTCTTTCTTGCTAATCAGTTTTGAACAAAACCTCATATGCCCAATATTCTATGAAAAATGGTTGAAACCAATGAGGCTTTATGGAGCGTCCTTTTCGAGAGCCGTTGGAGAAACACATTTATAAACGTAATACTTTGTCCTTACATTTAAGGTAAGGACGAAGTAGAGTAATTTTTCTGCCATTTTGTTTCTGCAAATTAAAGGTGTTTTTGAGTATATAATACTACTAATGATTTCATACATGTTCTGATTTGATCAATCATTATAATTCTAAACTTGGTTTTTAGTAAGTCACTGTTTATTGCATTCATTGTTATTAGGCCTTACTTACGAAATATGATCCATTTTGTACCATTTGTCAGTAATGGCGGCCACTAATTTGCATATCTATAAGTCATGCATGTCACGTCATTCATCAGAACAGTCTTATTGACATCCCTTCTCATCGAAATAATGAATATGCACATTGCATTTGTATATGTTTTGTTCCGTGTCCGGACTACTACCCCCTGGACAACCACCCCCCCGGACGATTACCCCCCGGACAACTACCCCCCTAGGACAATTACCCCCCGGACAACTACCACCCGGACAATTACCCCCCTAGGACAATTACCCCCCAAGACAATTACCCCCCCAAGACAATTACCCCCCAAGACATCTTTTTTCCACTAAATACATCAGCGTTATCTTATTTATGTTCCTTTTGATATAAAACATAATTTTAGACGGTAAATTTTCAGATTTTGATCGCCCGGTTGCAAAGTAATTGAATAAACACATTTTACAGGTTTTACAAAGGTGTCATTTTGGCGGCCATTTTGTTTATGCAAATTAGATGGTCAATAACTCAAAATTATGCTTGGGAACAGGGCTTATCGGATTCAGCATCCCCAAATTATGTAAAATAGCTTAATTCCCAACTTTTACCCCCAAATGCTTCTAGGTTCTTATAAAGAGCTCTTTTTCAGTAATCCGTCTAGACTAACAGCTACGATGTTGCACTGCATGATCGAATTTGATTATTTGAAAATATGCTCTCACATTTCTTTGACCTTACTTTTTTTCTAGATCACTCTTTGGAAACCTCATGAAAATGAAATATTTTCAAATTGTGGAGTTTTATTCTTGTTAAAACAAACAATGATGGGCTCTGAAAAGCCGTCTCCGATCGATCGATCGATCGAGTCAAGTTGTGATTCACAATGAAATGGGATGCTCCATTTGCAAGGCGGGGTTGGCTGTAATCACTATGGACAACAATACAAATTAAACTTATACAAATCGGATAACATTCTCTAAATTTATTTCTGCAAGTATAGCAAATATTATTCTTGATATTTCCTATCATTTATTTAAGTTTTATATTCAAACTGAACTGATTATAAAGTTAATTTAAAATCATTCTACCTACCCCAAGTGGAACATGCCGGGGGATCGGATATGGGGGGGGGGGGGGGGGCAATTAAAACAAGGCTTTTATAATATGGTACCTAATTATAATAATTTGCGTCTTTAGCTTTTTTAAAACAACAAATCAAGTATTTTCTGTGAGTGTGAGGTATCAAATTTGTCATGTGTACAATTGTTTGAACATTTGGTGGCCCGATCGGGCCAGCAAACATTGGGAATATGAGTTTTTTACTGGCCCGACAGCAATTTTTGGTGGCCCCGGGCCATCGGGCTTGTGCTAATTTCGAGCGTTGGCATAGGATTACTATCTGATGGGCCCTGCATCTATAATTAACTTCATGGGGATTGCAAAATCTAGTAGGGAACATGATACATGTAACTGACTCGGTCACATTTTCCTCCACAGACCCACCTGCCAGGCTATGTGACAGACTTTGACAAGCTGAAGGCGAAGGGAGTCGAGGTGGTGGCCTGCGTGGCGGTCAACGACCCCTTTGTGATGGCAGCTTGGGGCCAAGCTCATGGCACCGATGGCAAGGTATGACACTCAGAATGACACATTTATGTAGAACAATGAAGAATTCTTCAGCAGAATACATCAGAGCAATTGGTCCTTGGTATCAACTTGTGAATCTTCATCAACAGTTATTGCTATATAAGACATTCACTAACAAAAACTTGGAGCTTTAAATAAAATGATATCTAATCCCTCTAGCCATCCTAAACATTAGTTTTTCTTTAAGTGATCCATTAGCTGTGTAAAATACAAAATACAATCACTTGGAGCTTCCAGATTTCTCTTAAACCTTCTTGTTTGGCTTATGAAAACGGTAGAATGAAATGGCTGGTTTTGATTTCTCAAATGTCGATCTCCCTTATTGAAGGAGTTGTGATTGATAAATTGCAGTAAAAATCAATGTGCAGTAGCTGATAATATCTGCCAAAAATTGTCTTTCTTTTTTTTCTCACTAGGTAAGCAGTTTTCTATTTCTATGAAACTATTACACATCATTCAGTCTACAGAAGAATCTACATTGATATTGGATATGATTTAAGTTTCAAATATCACTTTTGGAAAAAGTTAAATTAATTGCTCACTCTAAAGGTACTTTGCACAGAGAAATTAGATGGATGAGCAAATAATATCACTTTAACTCATTTATGATTAAATACTATTTTAAATAATTTTTGTACAACATTCATTCTCCATAGACCCTAGCCAAGGAAATATCTTTGGACGAGAACTGAGCGGATTTGTTGTTGATGCATGCTTGCAAATTAGTCTTTGACAGTTCCATGACAATTTTCATATTTTGTTTTTATTGTAGTATCATGTAATTTTGGTACTTTTTAATCATTGGTCATCACAATTGTAATTTGTTGTTCTTTGTGATTGCCAGGTCAGAATGCTGGCAGACACACAGGGATCCTTTACAAAGGTAGGTTGTTCATTATTTGATGACACACGCAGTACACCGGGGTACCGTTGTACCCCGGTATCACGCGTTGTGTAGCGCCATCTTGTGTCCACCCGAAGTACAGCTATTGCGTTGTGCATGCAGTACAGCGCGAGCTTGTATGCACGCTATACCAAAGACACAGCCCTAAAAAATTAATAATTAATTAAACAAAATGGCGGATTTTCGTTTGGTACCCCAGGGTACCATTTATGTCATCATTTATATATCGTGGGATGAGAGTGAGAAGGACTTTAATGAGATTTTTGGCCAAATTGACTTACTACGCATTCTATCTTGCAGGTTGGAGCCTCCTCTAAGTGATGCCAAATGTTCAGATAAATATTATGTCTAATTTGGGGAATATTCGTATCATGCTTGTAAAACTTCAAGCATGATTATCTCAAACGGTGACTTAGCGACCTTCTCTTTCTCAACCGACTATATTTCAATCAATATAGATTCTGGCTATCTTTGAATTGGCTGATGAAAGTGACATTGCGATTCTGCCATGCTACCATGCCCAGTGCAATATAACTTTTTGTGACCAAGTCATTTTGCATACCTGTGATCTCTTTGTGGGGTGCTCATAAATAATTACAAAAGCACATTTACACAACATTGACAAAAAGCCATTGCATTACCACACCCCAAATTTACATTTGGGTAACTTAAGATGACTGCTCGGCCATGGCAGCTCTTCACAGTGTTTAAAGGGGTAGTTTAGTTTTGGTAGAGAGAGCGCTGCACATCACAATTTTTTTGTGAGATAATGAAAATCTGAGTGTCGAATTTGAGAGAACATGCAATTTTAATGGCAGAATAAACTTTATTTGGTCCAAATCGGTCCAGAAACGGCTGAAATATCAATAAATATATTTGATCTTATAATTATTTGGAGCCCAAATAATTAGATGATGTTTTCAAAAAATTAAACAAATGCTTACACTTTTTCAAAAATTTTCGAAAGCATTTTTAAAATAGTTGTTGATGATCTATCTACTTAATCATTATTTCAATAGAACATCACATGCATTATTTTGTATGAAAAATGGTTGAAACCAATGCCTTTTTAGAAAGTGCCCTCTTGTGTTTTAATGGCTCTTTTTGAATGATAACAGGCTTTTTACTTAGTCGTTTGTAATTTTGTATACCTTTCGAGCATGGTGGAGTAATAACTATTAGTTTATAATGTTACTGTCCAGGTTTGGTTACTAAAGTTCAGCCTTACCAAAACTGTACTACCCCTTTAATATGGAGTTATCTATCTGGATTTCTTTTTTTTAATAGAGATCTGTGGGTCATGAGCTATGCCTCGTGAGCAGAATATTTTAATTAGAGGAAAATAATTGCTAAATTTTATATAACGATACTTAATTATGACAATAGAGACCTTATGAATCTGACAAAATTAGTGTCTATATTATGCTGCCTATATAGATGTTTAAAAATAATGCTATGTATATTATATAAATCATTATTCATATTCAAATTTGGTCCTCCCGAAAATTGCAAAAAAGCCCTTTGAATGATCATACATTTATTTCTATTGTTGACTTGTTGTTTGGTGCAAGCAAGCTTGAAAAGAATGCATTAAACATATTTGTGTTATATACTTTTCCCTGATTACAGGCTGTGGATATGGACTTTGATGCCACTCCCTTCCTGGGCAATGTCAGATCAAAAAGGTGAGACAATGTGTGATTTTAAAGACTATTAACGTTAAATACTGGACACGGGATTATCCTGCTGGCCAGTTCAGGCATGTGAAATGGATATTAAACAAATGTTGGTTCATCATTATTATTATTATTATAATTATTAATACAAATATTAATAAAAATAAAAATTAATCCTTTTTTACAAATTTTATTGTAACATATCTTGTGTAGGTTTGAAATGTACCTGATGACCATGGGTAATAATTAAATAATTGTTAAAGCGCTTAGAGGCTCTTAGCAATATGCGCTATATAAATGTCTATTATTATTATTATTATCTTTTCTCTCTCCCTTTTTTTCTTTGTCTCCTATGACTGCCAGATACTCCATGGTTGTGGAGGATGGTGTGGTCAAGTCGGTCAACATCGAACCAGATGGAACCGGTCTGACCTGCAGTCTGGCAGACAATATCCTCAGCCAGCTCTAAATCTTAAAGCTACAAAGTATTTAGCTGTAAGAGGGCGCATCGGTAGAGTCCCTTTTATACAGAGAGTTGTGACAAATTGTGGTCCAAATAATCGAAGCAAAATTTAGAAAGACACTCTACAACACAGTAGTCTGATAGAGTCCCTTTTATACAAAGAGTCGCAACAAAATAAGTATATAGGGACTCTAGTGCACAGAGTTATGACATGTCTTCAGAACCAGGTGGATTTGTGAGCACAACACTTGGGCATGATGATGTAAAATATGTATATGTACACTATAGAGTCCACACCTTGCGTTTATATGTGAGCTTTTAGAGTTTTGGAAAGTCGCCCTAAAACACAAACTTTAACAAGTTTTTCCTGCCATTGTTACAGCATAAAGATATTTGATATTATAAAGAAGTTTTGATAAGCATTTCTTTTTTTATATATAAAACTAAAAGGCAGTTTTTTGGGCTTCGACAAATTAATACATGTCTTGAATCAGTATTAAAACCTGTCCAGTTCTCTCCTGCAATTGTCACAGAACAAGAATATTTGATAACATAGAGAAGACTTTGTATGATTTATGCATTTCATTTGAATAAAAGAAACTTTCTGTACAAGAGTAGGTTTACCTAAGGGTTTGTATAAGTTAATCCCGTTTTTTTTTATTTTTACAATAAACATGATCCATTTACTTCAGAAGATTTTCAAAAAGTTATATTTTAGACCATCACATCACGTTTCCCTGGCTTTGTCAAGTTTGATTTATTATTTAGTCTCACCATTCGTTTGGTATCATGATTATTAAATTGTATTTTCTCTACGAGTGATCTTTTTGCACAATCTTTAGGAGTGATCTATTTGCACAATCAGTTTGAAAGGCTTCCAGTTATCAATTTTTTTTCCGTTTAAATTGGTTTAGGATTGATCACCAAAATACATGTATGATGAACTATTTGAAATTAATTCATAGCCACTTGTACTCTGCCAGGAATATGTTTGGGTTTTGCATTCATTTTGTAAACGTTGATGTCATCAGTGTAAGTACTATATGGATGGTTTATGAAATTATTTTGAGAAAACATGAAAATCATGATATATGATTATGTGATGAAATGTATCAATATATTTTAAATCGCCTCTATTGTCTTTTAAAGATGAAAATATATTAGAGAAATTCACAATACGTTTCAATTCATGTTATTTTCTAGCTTGTTACATTGCTTTGGTGTTTGTGTAGAGTAAAGCTAGAGTACCTATGGAGCCAGAGTATTTTCAAGTCTGGGGGTTGTTGCATAAAAAGTTGCGATTGATCACAAGTCGGAAAACATGCGCACTTGAGCCAATCAGATTTGTGCATTTAAGCACATTTTCTGACTTGCAATTAATCACAACTCTTTATGCAACACCCCCCTGGTCCTGAATAGGTTATTTAGGCATTCTGTTATTAAAAAGGGAGCCAGACTCTGGCATTTTGCTTACTAGAATACCGTTAGTGATAAGTGCAAAATTCCTGTCACTTCTAGTCGTATATTTCCTCTCGAGTATCACTAATATTGGAAATAATGTTTTTTTAAATCACTATAATCTGTTTTGACTGAACACTTGAAGCTGCCATGTATTCCACAAGTACCACATGAAACCTACAGTAGTTTGGTTGGCACTCACAAAATTTGAATGGGTTACGTAACCCGACATACCAGCAGATTCAACAATAGCGGTTTAAACATAGCCTGCTTTTGTTAGTGCACACTCGGATGATGTTACATGCCATTGGAAAACATGGAAGCCGCCAGGGTTTCAAAAACATTTTTTCCCCCCATTATTAGTGATACCCAAGAGGAAATACAAAACTGAAGTGACAGGAATATCAATAACAGGAAGTGAACATTCCAGGGTTTTGTTTCCTTTGAAGATGGATTGGAATATTTATTACAAATGTTATATTTAGGAACTCGAGGGTTTCACATAAAGAGTTAAAATCAAATCGCAAAGTTGCAATTAATTACAAATCAGCATTTCCTGACTTGCAATTGATTGCATTTCTTTTATATGCAACACCCCCTGGTATGTTCGAGTTAATTTATCATGCTCTTTATCAAATCAAAATCAAAATAAGGATCTAAAAGGAGCACATATAATGTAGAAGCTAGACAAGTAGGCTTATATAATATTAAAGGTACTTCCCGAAATGCCCCATGACACTAAAATGGTTGGTTTTAATTCCATTTGAAAGTTCATTGAATAAAACGTGTGAAATGAGAATCATTCCCTTTCGAATGCTCTGTTGTAAAATTTGAATTCAAAATATTTCATTTATATATAATATATCGTCTGGCTAGACGATATCGTCTGGCTAGACGATATCTTGACTTTTTAACAAAAATACATAAAATGCTAAGCTTTCTTTCAAAAAAATTCAAGAGGTTTTTAAATAATTGTTGACGATATCTCTATTTAATCATTATTTTAACAAACCATCACATGCACAATTTTGTATGGAAAATGGTGAAACCAATGATTTTTTAGAGAGCGCCCTCTTGAGTTGTAATGGATATTTTTTAATGATAACCGGGTTTTTACTTGGTAGTTGTTTGTAATTTTCTATACCTTCCGAGCATGTTGGAGTTATAACTATTAGTTTGTACTGTAATGGTGCAGGTTTTGGTTAATAAAATTCAGTTTGACCAAACTATCCCTTAAGTTTAAAGAGATCCATAAGAAATTAATGTTATGCACCACAATAATACAGTGAAAGCTAATTATAACGAGCAACTTGAGCCCATTGAATTTAACTCGTTATTTCACAAATCTAGTTATTTCACAATCTAGTTGTATCAGGGCTTCAAGTGATTCATTAACTTTGTGAAAATTCAACCAAAATCACTTTGAGCTTGCACACTTCTCTTGTACCTTGTTGTTTTGGCTTATGAAATGTTTTTTTTTTTTTTTATGTCTCCTTTATTAAGGATTATTAAAGAGTATCCAAATTCTGAGACTGAATCCTCCATAGTATCCGAATGTGGATACTTCACACAAACATTTGGGTTAAAATCAGACATCAATTTACTCTTTTTCACTAGGTAAACATTATTCCCTTTTCTATGGAAATCTCACATGTAAATAATTGAAGTCTCAAAATCACTTTTGGGAAGAAATATGAAGTAATGGATCACTTTAATAAATAATAGAACACATCTGTGTTGCTATGTCAGGAACCTCGTTCTAACATATCTTGGTATAAAGACGATACTCAATGAAGACAAGACACTCGCAATTTTATTCATATCAATCTAATATATTTCATGGGAAATTATAGTGGCACAAAAGTGAAAATATAACACCAAGACATGCATTTGCTTGCTCACGTTTCTTTCACCACAAATAACTTGTGAGTGATAAAAATTCAGAACATAATTCCTTCTCAGAAAAATGTGCTCTATCTATATACAACAATATCCCTTATATTTCATTCTTGGTCATCTACTGGGAAAATAGCAATGCACAATTAATCTGTTCCCCATTATGCTTGCATGTTGCATTGAACTATGCAGAAAGGTGTCTTAATTCCCATTTATTGTAGTACTTTTAAAAATATATTTCTCACAAAAGAACGATTTACAACGTCAATATTTCTGAACAAAAGCATAGTTCTGCGATTCAAAGCCACTATTTCATTAATGTGTATCCTTCATTTGGGTACTTTTGGTACACACACTTTATTATACAAACCCATGTACATGATGAACTAAATGTGAACTCTTATATCAGAGTTACGTCTCAAGTCTGATTAAAAACCTAGAGACGTAATTTTGTATTGCATGTACATGTTTACATCAAATAAATGACTAAAATATATCAATAAATTGTGCATCAATTATTTCAGAAAATAAAACAGTGACAATGCATCGAACAAAAACATGATAAAATGCCACTAAGCAACTATTGGATGCAAAACGGAACATGTCTCTATTACCAAGAACTTCTGAAGTGAACTAGATCTATACGATGAAATACAAGACCAGTCATGATCAACCTCTTGATCATGAAATGATTTGTAGTGTTATCAAAATCAATTACAAATAAAATCACAATGATCAATAAACAACCACTGCTACTGCAGTTGGCATCTTAGGGTAGACACTGTAATACATTTCATTCTGAAAGCTACATGTATATCATTTCATAATCACACATACTTTTAACGTGATGCAAATTCATTTTGTACTCACAAGAACATAATCTACACATAATGAGACGTACTATGGACTACTAATGATGGTATAACAACATAAAAATGTAACAAATCTCTTCTCTTTAAGGTATGAGAATGTCCACTTCGGTATCATCCACTAAAAAACAGGAACAACAATTTTGTAACAAGCTCCAATGGCAGTTCTCGGATCAAAATTTGTTGAAATACACTTTTCAAACGTTAACTTTAAAAATACACATTATTTGTCAGTGGTGAAATGAAGCAATATTAATTACTTACTTTAAAAATAAACCATTTATTTCAATATCTTGTTTATTCTCCATCAAACACGTAGAATAACCTAACATAATGAGTTGTTAAAAACTGTATAAGATGCTACAGGTTACTTATTAAAGTTATCAGATACCCTAAAAGAATAAAAAGGAGTGTACCAACACAACATAGACTGCGAACTAGATTACTGCTATTTCATCACAAGCTCATAACCATTCATGTTTCTCTATGGACGCTACCCTCGTCTTAAAGTGATAAAGAACAATACATCTTAACATTGCATGGAAGTACCATATAAATAAAACAATACTATGCTTACTTGATCGATGTACAGGTCCCTGATTTGATGCAATAGGAAGAATTTTCCTAACTCTGCATCAAATTAAATTTATATTACTGAGTATATACAAAATAACAAACGAGGAAACTTTCCCAAGATTGGTTCATCACAATTACAACTTGATAACTTGTATAGTACGGATTCTTAAAAGTTGTCAAGTTTTAGGATGAATGAATAAATCGGGTCCCCGGTCTCCGACTGGATGACCCTTGGATGTTACATATGTAGCGCGATTATCTCATATATAAATGTGGATGGATATCATATGGATGAACTGCAATTTGACCGAGCCTCCTTGTAAACTAACAGTTTAAATATTCAAAATCGACAAGTTAACCGGACATGCTATCAATTTTCTTTGCGTTGTCATATTCTAGACCAATTAACCTGTTCCCTACTAGATTTTGAAATCCCCATAGAGTTAATGCAGGGCCCACCAGGTTCCCATAGGCACTGGGTTAACCAATCTCCATCAAACAGCCAACTCCTATCTTCCAGAACATTATGAGCAAACCCTAGAAAAGCCCTGTCTGGGGACCTATGGCAAAATGTTTTATGACTAATGATCGCAAATAATGAGTTCTTTTAGCTTTCAATTTCATGAATCTTTTAGAATTTCACTTCTTGATACTTAAGAAAGATCAAAATATTTGTATTGTTCGTTTGTAGTACTGCTCTTTCACCCGAGCATGAAAACCTTGGATTTAAATTCATTTTAATATTTTTCCACTGGCCTGGTATAGAAAATAAATTATCAGTTTAAATCAACATCAATTTATGATCAACGCATGTACCCAAGATTGCTGTAGTAAATATAGGGCACTTTTAGAAATCAACTACATTTCCATTTTTCCAGTCTGGTGAAAAACAAACAAATAATACAGACAACATTTTTTGTCACCAAGGACAAAAAGGTCGGTTGAGTAGGATAGCAATTAGTGTTAATAAAGTTTTGACTTATATCTCTAATGTTTGCCTTAACCCTATATAGCCCGGGCTATTTTGAAAATGCATAGCCCGGGGGGGGGGGCTAATTTGGCCCCCCCCTAAGATCTCGGCCGCGAAGCGGCCGTTCGCCGCGAAAACTTGCACGCATGTTTAGTGAAGTGTATAGAATACTATGGTAATTTTTAATTTTTTGAAAAATGCATAATTTTTGCATAATTATGGTAATTTATGCAAATAAGGTCATAAATTCATATTTTTACCCATAAATCATATATTCTTCATAATTGAACATTGGTTTTCACTACATATGTTCTTTAGACCATTTGGAATAATAATACAACAAAAAAATTTGGAAGAGCCAGGTTCTTCCTTATGTTTTCTATTGTTTCTATAATTTCTTATGTATTTCTTTGTTTTTTTAGCTTATGTATTTTATTGTTTTTGTTGTTTATTTTATTTCTTACGATAAATCAACTACTATGAACCCCAAAACAAACACCTAAAATGTAAACAAGACCAAATAACCAATGATAAATCTCTTTTTATGAAAACTGATATTTCCATATGTTTTGTACACAAATCACAAAATTTAGCAATTTTCGGGCTGACATGCATAGACAAAAGGTCATGTGACTTCGTAACGGTAGGTCCGATTTTCAAAAATTTTATTACAAAAGATGCGCAAGACCCAATAGAAAAAAGTCATGAAATTTCAGCGCAAGTTTTTTTCGCGTTAAAAAGTTATCGCGAAAAATGTCGAGGGGGGGGCCATTTTAGCCCCCCCCCCCCGGGCTATACAGGGTTAAATGATATGACAACATAATGTTTACAATATATACAAAACATATCTAATATTTCAGCAATTACATTTTATCATTTTGCTGTGGTACATCTCTAAAATAATAAGACTAAATTGTCTGTAAAACTGAAAATTAGTGTAATAATAATGGTTACTTGGGTCATAGAGAGGAAGGTTAACTTATTCCAGACTATTTTGGATTCAGTATATAATATGCTTTCTCCATAAATAAAGCCTTACACATTTTCAGGACCTGTCCTATACGGGTGCAAGTCCTGATTAAAAGTTAAAATTCAGGACAGATAGGCTTGTGTCACTTTCCACCCCTATGCAATAAATCAACTTCCTGAGAACAAATACAGTTGTTCAAGGGATCTAGTAACTTTGTTGACATGTGCAAAAAGTGATGAATGGTTGATATAATGTGTATTTTTGTGGACTGATATGTCCAAGAAGTGTGAACATTTCAAGTTAAATGGATGTTATATGGCTGAGTAATGAGTGAAAATGCAAAGTGATATTCACCAACTCATTGCATTGACTTGAACACTTATAACTTTCTAGTGGATATTTAAAAAACTTAAATCATAAATGTGACCTTACACCACAAAACGACCGTTATGTCGTTGTGGTAGTTTCTCTTTTATTAGCTAAAATAGTCAAATTTTGTTCAAAATATGAGATTTAGGATTTTGGTATTTCCTGAATAAGCATATCTTAATCTACCTTCTGGAAAATTTTGAGCGTCATAAATCATTTTTAATTATTAATTTTTCATTTAATAAATGTGATCTTATTACAGCCCATGAATAGGCACAGATCTTTTAAGCGGCCCGTTTCTCCCTTATTTTAAAAATGCATCCGCCATATTCCATATCTTTGGCATTCATTTTGAAAGGGTTTGCTTAGTCCAAATATGACAAATTATATACCATTTTAAAGGTAATGACTTCTTTTTTAATGTTATATGAAAATTAGCAAAATCATTTTTCCCGACTTATTGGTCGTTTTGTGATGTAAGGTCACAAATATCTTTTTAACATAAGGGAAATTTGCAAAACCAAAACCTTTTCCAAGACTATTGGGTAATACGGATACAAAAAGGATATGAGTGAACTACCATAATTCTAAGTAAGTTTTGTGGATCAGGACAATGTTACTAGATCCCTTTAAATAATTACATACACAGTGAAATATCAACATGCCATTCTCTTACCATTTAGTTTTGTGCGTGAATCTCTGAAAAGTATCCATTTTATGTACCCATTACCATGTACCCATTAACATTAAACTGACCAGGGACATTAATGGACACCTTAAAAGTTCAAATGAGGTATAACATTGCGTAACAACTACATATCTAACCATGTCACATGATCATTTGATAAAAGCAATGGAATAATTCATAATGAACAAATATCAGTTAATTATTTTACTCTCTGATATTTAACAGGAAAAATATGTGAATAGAATAGATCGATACATTTTTGCCATGCTCTCTTAGATTGTATTTGGTGGGTATAAAACTGTGTTGTGTGGTGGGGTAATAACTTGATGTAGAGTACATTTAGAGACTGCCAGTTGGTGACCAAACATGACTTCAAGAAAAATACAACACCACAATGTGCCAATGATTCATGTATACACAGATCAACATCTTCAAAACTCACCAACATTGCAAGAAACATATGATTATGTATATATCTGTACAAGACAATTTCCAAAGATAGATTGTTTTTTTGTTTTGTTTTGTTTTTTTCTTTTTGCATTGGAAGAAGTGTTTTGGATCTAGGACCACATTTAACATTCAATTCTCTATTACGCTCTAAGAGGTCGGGTACACCGACATTGAACCCTATTTATTAGGATAGTTTACAGTATAGCATACATACACCTAATTACCACTAACTAATTGGCTTATACAAAAGAGTTGTCACATATTTCTTCCTGTAGCGATGCGTTGCACTCAGCACCATTACACCATCCTAAAATACAAAAGAAAAAACAGACCTATGTTAAGATTGAAACCAAATAGTTAGCATACTTCATAAGGCTTTTCCGAAAGTGATATTCGAGACTTCATTTATATACCAATATCATTGTATGGTTCTTCTGAATGTGTGATAATTTCATAGATTCCCTAGAGTAAAAAGGTGAAAACTGATGTTAGATTTTATCACCTACTGCCCATTGATTTTTACTACAAAAAAAAAAGCATTCCAGAAATTTGGAATCCTAATCAATTCAATCATATATATCTCCATGATTAGGGAGACATTTGAAAATCAACATCAATTAATTTTGTCTACCGTATTTGCTGGTGTATTAACCGCACCTTTTTTCAAAAAAAAAAAAAACTAGATGGATCTTCGATTGCGCGCAATCGAAAATTATGCCTCCGCTATCGCACGATTTTAATATCAAGCCCAAATTAACATGCACTGATTTAATTTTTACAAATATTTTTCATATATTTTGAGTCCTGTGACCTTGACCATATGACCCCAATCTTTGATGGCTCCCTAAAAAACATTCAGGTACCAAGTTTGATTGAAATCTGACATTTAGTTCTTGAGATTTTGGCATTACAAGATTGTTTGCATGTATAATGAGTCCCGTGACCTTGACCTCATGACCCCAACATTTTATGGCTACGTTGACTCTTTATGATACATTCAGGTACCGAGTTTGATTGAAATCTGACATTAAGTTCTTGAAACTTTGCCATTACAAGCCATTTTCGCATACATATTGAGTCCTGTGACCTTGACCTTTGACCTCATGACCCCCAAATCTAATCAGATCAGTGGCACCCCGATATGTACACGCATACCAAGTTTGAAATTGATCCGTCAACCGGTTCTTGAGATATCGCAAGAACAAGGAATTTTTGCACATACATTGAGTCCTGTGACCTTGACCTTTGACCCAATGAACCCCAAAATCTAATCAGATCATTGCCACCCCAATATCTGTACTAATACCAAGTTTGAATTTGATCCGTCAACCAGTTCTTGAGATATCGCGAGAACGAGGCATTTTTGCATATATATTGAGTCCTGTGACCTTGACCTTTGACCTCATGACCCCTAAAATCTAATCAGATCATTGTCACCCCAATATGTACACTCATACCAAGTTTGAAATTGATCCGTCAACTGGTTCTTGAGATATCGCGAGAACGAAAACGGGACGTACGGACGGACGTACGGACGGACGGACGGACGGACGGACGGACGGACGGACAACCCGAAAACATAATGCCTCCGGCCACTTCGTTGGCGGAGGCATAAAAAAAAGGGGGTGCGGTTAATACAAGACTGTATTTACCGCACTTTTTTTTTTTTTTTTTTAGGGGTGCGGTTAATACACCGGAGCGGTTAATACACCGACAAATACGGTAGTACCATACAACAGCCAAACAACATAGTACATGAGAAATCTGGAAGCTCCAAGTGATTTGGGGTTAAATTTGACAATTAGATCACTTTTAATAAGTCAATGGAATACCTCCTTAGCAAAAGGCAACGAAATGAGTAAAGCAACATCTCTCTCCTCAATACTCACATTCATATCAATTTATTGTGATCAAAAGTTTAAACTCTTATTCATGATGAAATATCAATACAGGTGAACCGTCATGCTAATACTCACTTTTATCGACAAGGCATACAGGTGATTCAACATGACATGGTTTGGCTCAGGCAGGAGTGCTGGTTCATACTGACATTGGAGAAAAACAAAACAATACATCCATTTATACACATTAATCAATACAATTACAAAATAAACATGACCTTATGTCTCAGTATTTTATTTGAGTAGCAGTTCAAATTCTTCTTTTCTTTTCATCTACTGTCCATCGCCCTAATGCAGCTTTCTATTTTCTTTGACTTTTCATTGAGATGATGTACATGGATTAAAATGCATTTGGAATAATCAAATCTATTCATATTTTCATACTTTCATTTGTACAGAAAATGACAGATATTTTGCCAATGGGTGAATAAACAAAATGTTACGTAATGTATTACATCATATTCGATAAATGAAAGCTCTGTATAGCTTTGTACTTCTACCTACAACAAGCCTAGTAAAAGCTTTCTAGTCATTCAAGGCAAACCTTCAAGTAAGGTTCCCACAAAATATCAATATATTTGTATCAGCGGTCTCAAAATTAGCACAGGCCCCTGTGGCCCAGGGCCACCAAAATTTAACTTCAAGCTATCCAATATCTCTACTGCCAAACTTAACTTGCTCCGACTGGGCAACCAAATATAACAGACTTGATCATGTACACAGGCGTAGACATGTCATTGATACCCATTCAACTGGGGGGGGGGGGGGGGGGGGGATGATCTATTCATTCATCCCCCCTGATGAATAGGTATTACATAAGTCGCTACGCCCGTGATCATGTATTTAAGGGTAATATCTAGCATTGCATACCATGACCCCACAAACTGCCACTGAACAGACTTTGTAAACATTTATCTTGTGAATGGAACTATCCAAGTATGTTTTGGGCCACCACAATTTAAACATTCTTGATTGTTATGAAGGGGAAATAGCTCATTCATTTCAAACCTTTTTTTAAAAAGCAATGAAGCTTACCTGGGGTCCTATGTCTCTGTTGAGTATGACTTGTAAGAGTTGTGGAGGGAGGATAGGAGGTCCGCTGGTCCTTGTCTGTAGTTCCGAGCTCGGGATATCTTGACAATAGTCACCAGGGGGAGAGCCTGATATATCATAACCTGTCACAAAAACAAAGACATTATCTCATAACTTGTAACCAACAAACAACCATTAATACATGTATCAATTGCTGTGTACGACTTGTAAGAGTTGTGGAGGGAGGATAGGAGGTCCGCTGGTCCTTGTCTGTAGTTCCGAGCTCGGGATATCTTGACAATAGTCACCAGGGGGAGAGCCCGATATATCATAACCTGTCACAAAAACAAAGACATTATCTCATAACTTGTAACCAACAAACAACCATTAATACATGTATCAATTGCAGTGTATGACTTGTAAAGAGTTGTGGAGGGAGGATAGGAGGCTTGCTGGTCCTCGTTCCTGGCTCGGGATATCTTGACAAAAGTCACCAGGAGGAGATCTTGATATGTCAAACTCTGTTACAACAAGGCAACCATACGTCATTTCATTATTATTATTACAATTTCATCATTATCAATATCATCATCATTACCTTCATTATTATTTTTATCATGATCATAATCACCATCACCATCATTTTTATCATCATCATCATTTCTATCGTCGTCCTCATCGCCATCGTCATCATCATCATCATTATTATTACTACTTACTTTTTTCTCTTGCAGAGTCAATGGCAAGGGCTTCAAACACTTCAAAGTCAGCCTTGGATACATCAATGAAGTTGTTCACTGTTCCAAATGTGTTGCTCTGTGTCGGCTGCAGTCAAAAAAAAGAAAACATGAGCTACGGTTTTCAAAACATGCCATCTTACCATACATGTTCAATTAAATCAATACTGTACCAGAAACCATTCTTGAAAACACTGAAGGATTAAAGTCTAATTCACAAGTTTTACTTACTACTGCACATTCTAACAGGCATACTGTACATGTACAGGACTGGTCACTATCGAGTGGAATTTGTTTAAAGAAACAAAAAAAACATATATTCCAAGGGAATGTTTGTTATTAGCAAGGCAATGTCTAAAAATATCCTAGGTATAATAGGGAACAACAAATTTGTTTGAAGTAATCCATCAAATTTGTCAAATTCAACCAAAATCACTTGGAGCTTTCAAACTTCTCTTGTACCTTGTAGTTTGGCTTATGGTAACAACAGAATTAAAAATGGGTTTTGATTATTCAAATGTTTCCCTATTAATAGAGAAATTTATGATTAAATTGAAAAGAATTCTGGGACGTTTTTCAATGTGAGATATCTGTGTAACAGAAGTGCACAGCCACTCTTGCCTGTAATATTTGTATAGCATTATGAACATTTCAGGAGGCTCTTTTTGGCATTTCGGCGGATGCAGAATTTTAAGAAGTTAGTCATTTGAAATATACCCCGGTATTTGCAACATGCATTTTTAAAGTGAACAATGGTGAAGCAGCAGAGGTGCATTGATGTTTTTTCACCATGTCTTTGGAGAATTTCCACGTTTTTTTGCATTTCTGCTGCTATATGTACATTGATAAGATGTAGAGTTGTGTGCATATACATGTATGTTGATTTGTTTGATAGGAAATCACTAGGGATCTTCAAAATACATGTATTAGAAGGGAGGACAACATATGGGAGAGATGGAAGGGGAAAAATACAAGAAAAATACATTAACTTTAAAATGTGACAGGAAAATAATTGTACTACTACTGGACCAAATATAGGTGAATGTAGGCAAGCACAGTCAATGAACTAACACCAAGAGACAAAGTCTGGGTATTAACTCAAAATTGTGTATAATGTACACCACAAACTGTCAAACGTCACTGATAGGCAGTCACAAGCACTCACTACAGAGAAAATCAGTTAAAAACTGCACTTCCAGCATTAAAAAAAGGGAGAAAATAGTGTCACATCATGATGATGGAAAGGTTAATGAGCAGTGGCATTTATTAACCCATTGATGACTCACTGGTCCAAAATTATCTCGGGTTGACTTCTCTGAAGAATCAAACTGTTGTCAAGGGTTGTGGAGAAAATGGGAAGAAGAACCCTCAATTTCAAAGGCAGAAAGAATAGAATAAACAGGGAAGGAGAGAAAGACTTGACTCTTTTGATATAAAGTGCCCCTTTTGATACAAAGTGCCCCGTTCTACGCCAATCAATTAATGAGGCATGATGTTCCCCCCAAGATTTTTATGATACCACTAAATGCCACAGCCCGGCCTCAACACCATTACAGTTCTGTGCGCTGGTCTTTTACATGAAGCATGTGAATGTGCTACTTGTTACAAAGCCATGGCTTGGTGCATGTTTGCAATGCATGCATGTATATATCGCAGCAATCATTGAACTGGTCATAATGTATGCAACGCAATAGGTATGTTATTAGAAAACAAAAAGTCGTTTGATGAAGGACTAAGTTCAGGGATAGACAAATCCCGGGAAAGCAATTGTTTTTCTATTATAAGAAGCTGAATGAAATCATAACCTGTGAAAGTCTGTGCAAAATATGTCAAGAAAAAGAATGGTACAATGGACCAAAATGGAAGTTTCTTTCAAAATTACTGCCTCTGCATAAAATTAATACAGACCAACCCTTCTTGTGATCTGTACTTGGAATACTACTCATCATATCCAGGGTTCATAACAAGCACTGTTAAAAAATGGGCAACGATATACTAGTATAACAAGAAATGTTAGTGTATTTCTTTATTTAGGGCTACCAGATTCAGGTTTCAGGCCACTAACATTCAGACAAATTTTGTTTTTACTTGCCTGACTGGGCCACTAGAAAAGAAAGTTATTTTCCATCATAAACACTTTTTAAGAAAGAAATTAAACAAATTAAAATGTACACAAAAAAATGACGAGTTGGTCAATATCAAAACCACAGTCATGTGAGAAAGGGATATATATACAAACTTACAATTAATAATTCTGTATAAATTTCTGTCAATTTTGGTCAAACATTCTTAACTTACTTATTTCTTGATCAATTTTGCCCACACGTTCACTAATGACTCAAGCCATTTATTAGCTTCTCATAATGAGAACAAATCTTTTCAACACAAGAGCTACCCTGATATCAAGAGACAACAATACAAACAAATAGAAGTAAATGAAGACAACAGAAAAGACAAGAAAAAATAAGGCTAATTCACTAACAAAAATAAGATTGAGGAAAATTAGTTAAAACTTTGGGCAATGCTCTAAGAAGTATTACTGAACCAGACCAGCATTAATCGAGAAAAAAAAATACTATTGAGATAGCTTAAATACAAGATATGATATACTGGTTTGCAGCACAGTCAAATTTGATGAGATATTTCTTGGACTTACATTTAGTTCTGGTGTGGTTCTCTCCAAAAACAAAGAAGAAAGCATGTAAATTATATAAAGTCAGAATCGTGGTATACATGACAAGCGTCATTTTCTGTGAAGGAACAGATGTTTTTACATTTAACCTCGTTCTTGTTTTGGCTCACAGCAACACAATAGATCGACAACATGTGATGTGATGTAAACAATTACTGTAATACAAGATCGGCTGTTAGGAGTAGTCCATGGGAAAGCAAATGCTTAACCCATGGCGTACATGAACTTTTGGGGCCATGTATTAACACTACTAGGACTACATACTAATAGGAGAAAGGTTAACAAATGGTTTGTGCTCTGAGCCATATATACTACCAAATTAAATAGCCTATCTATGAAAATTGTAACAAGGACTTGTAAAAATATCAAACTCTGTTCTCAAAAATAACCTACAAATGCCAATGATCTACCAAAAAGGAAACTGTGCATCTGTGATAGAGATAATTGTTGATTGGTCCAATCTTTTCTAGTAGCTTACTACATGTACATTAGATACGTAGAGATGGGGGAAAACACACAAATAAAGCAACTTTGAAACTCAGCAAATCAGGTAAAGTCAACGGCTAAAAAAAAAAACGTGAAGCTAAAGCAAGATGTAGAATACAGTCCACGCAGTTTCAACCCTTACCCACTGAACTGACAACTCGTGGAAGGCAGCGAGTTAGTCAGACAGTGAAGTTAAACAGACCGCCTGGCATCACGTTTCGAGTGAACAATGCTGAAATAAAACACAACCACCTTGATTACACAACAGACGTAGTCTTGTTATTTAGATTCATCAGTTTGTGCTTTTTTTTAATCATTTGGTGTAAAATGTACTGTCTAGTGAAGCCAGGCAGACAATTTAGCTTTCATTTCTTTGCAAAACGTTCAAAGAAAAGAACCATGTTCTTTCCACCAGTTTTCAGTTCAGTGCTCTTACCTGGCGGGGGTTGTGCACCCATTGCCCATCCACGTAGAACTTGTACTCATGCTGACCCTCGGGAACATTTACAATGGCAGTAAAATCACCATGACTGCAAACAAAAAACAACAATATTCATTGAGTTAATCAACAGGGGTTTAAATAAATCATAGGGATTACAAATTGTTCACTAAGACAATAAGAATACAATTAGAAATTAGAAATTGAAAAGACAAATATTCATTGATTAAATTTTCAGTAAAATTACAACTGCAGTAAGATGATACAATTATTGCTTGAAATATTTTATGCAGAACTCTAAATGCCAGAATTTTCAGTTGGTGAACAAATATGATTCTTAGAGAAGCCCATTCTTACCATTCATATTTAAAGAAACCATTCATTATAAAATGTATTTCTTCATCATATTCTTTTAATAGTTCACCTTTTGTTCATGGGAAACTTGGTCTTCTAGTCATTGAAGGATCCCAAAAGGCTTAAAAATATCCCTGCCTTTTATTTATCAATTAAATAGTCAACATCTATCTAGCAGATTATTCTTTAAAATATAGTGTTAATGAATCATGTATATTCTGATACCATATAGTGATAACTGACCTTTTGACCATGGGAATCTTGGATTTCCAGTTGTTGAATGATCCTGAGAGGCTGACAGCCTTGCCTCCCCCTTCCCACCGGAAGACCACTGGCAGGGCGCTGGCATCAACGTAGGGTTGTTCTAAGAGAGTTGCAGTGCGGGGCCTGCCGTCAGGCCCTTGGTCTCTCATCATATCCTGAAGCCAAAACAATATTCAATCAGATCTGACATTTAATTCCTGTTTTAAGAACTATATAATACATCAACATAGGGTTGTTCCAAGAGAGTTGCAGTGTGGGGCTTACCGCCAGACCCTTAGTCCCTCATTAATTCCTGAAGCCAAGACAATTTTGAATCAGATAAAACATTTTATTTTATTTTATTTTATTTTATTACAGATACTCAGAATTCTTGCTTTAAGCACCACTGGTAGGGTGCTGGCATCAACGTAGGGTTGCCCTAAGAGAGTTGCAGTGCAGGGCAAATTTCACATTTTGGGCATCTATTGATTTGTCTACCTGTATCTTTTTGTTGCAAAACAAAATTTGAGTCAATTGAGTGCCTTTTCAATGCCTTTTTAAAAATCCCCTTTTTATGATAGAAAATTATATTCCATTTTTACTCTTGCATATTAAGTAATTTCTTTCTCCTTACATTTACATGTTCTCCACATTACCCCAAATGTTCAACAGAGGATTAAATTCAACCTTGTGTTATAGAATTGTGTCAAATTACATCATTGAGTATTTTCATGAACTTAATTTAAACCACAGACTAAATTTGATAATACTGAACATGTGTTAAATTTAAGCCAGGGGCTACTAAAATAACCTGGGGTTAAATTAAACCATATTTGGGCCTTTGGCTTTAATTTATAAACAAGGCACCAGGAGTTGTATCCCATCTGGTGCTCAGCGGACCGAGGCCATCAATCACATGGGGGTACAGAAGGTCACTCTGTCTACATTAGTACAAACATGTGCAAACACTGCTATCAATGCTATGTATCAACAACTTACACAGTAATGTATACATACACATCTACAGTATAGTCAATTAGCCATACTGTGCAACAGTGCAAGTGTGAATCTATGACCAACAGGCAACAACAAATATTTAATATTCATTGAAATTGAAAACAACTCTTTCTGACAAGCTGAATCTCATTTTGGTTACAATGTTGGTAGCGCAAGAAGACCACAAGTACTCTCGCTTCTCCTAAACTTACACATGTGTACGCATAATTGTTTGCAAAGGTAGTAATAATACATGATGGTTACCGTCACCACAGATCTTTATTTCACTGACTGCAAAAGCAAATCTGGTATGCTAATGGGATACATGTTTGTTCCTTAATTAACTATCCTCCTACATGTAGCTTCTAGAATTTTTCGGGCAAATTCGATTCCAGCTCTGGAGGGAAAAAAAATGCCTTTCACAGGGCAAGGTCTCCTCTTTAGACACAATAGAAACTCGATCTGTTTATCATGTTTTTAATTTAAAGGGATCTAGTAACTTTGTTGACATGTGCAAATAGAGATGAATGGTTGAATGATACAATGTATATTGTTGTTATCTGATATGTCCACTGGGTATTGTGTGAAAATTTCAAGTTACAAAAATGGACGTTACATGTAATATGACGGAGTACCTAAAGCAAAAATGCAAAGTGATATTCACTAACTCATTGCACTGACTTTGTACACGGTTTCGACTATCCAGTGGATAGTTTAACATCTGAACACTTCAATTGTAAATATTGGTTTAACGAAAGGGAAATTTGAAAAACCGAAACCTGTGCCATGCTTCTTTTGTTATTTAATATGAACACAACAAGATGTGAGGGAACCGCTACAATTCCAATTAGATTTTGAGGATTTGGACAATGTTACTAATGTATGTAGATCCCTTTAAACCATTCCTGTAAAACAAACTAAAGATTAATCTTTAGACTTTAGAGGGTCTTATTATACTGTAGTCATTTTGAGATTTCATGTGTCTAGTTCACCAGTGTACAACTTGACACTATAGTACCGGAGTATAAATTATCCCAGACCCAGACATGCAAGTAGCATGTACCGTATTTGCCGGTGTATAAACCGCACCGGTATATTAACCGCACCCCCAACTTTTGGTTGTTATTGAAGGGGAAAAAAACAATTTCTATATAAAATTATGATAAAACTGTGCTTCAAATTATTGCAACATAATCAAACTATCATGCTTTCCCCCCTAACTTTTGTAAACTTTTAGTACACCTAGAACAACACAAATCACATACTTGTTACTGATTGGAGCACAATTCATAACAGAAAAGCAATATCAAGCTTTTTACTTTACATCAACTGATATTACAGTCATGTGGTATTTTCAAGAAATATGTTTGTTTTTTTATCTCTGTGTATAAACCGCTCCCCCCTTTTTGCGAGTTCTTCTTTGTGGAAAAACGTGCGGTTAATACACCAGCAAATACGGTAGGCGAGTACACACATGAATGTACATTGTATACAGTCATGTAGATCTCAAGTAAGTTTTCTAAATACCACTTTAAAAAGAAACGGCAAGTTATTACTGTAGTTTTTTTCTCAGACATGTAATACAAATTCAGAGTAATTTAAGTTCATGAATAACTATGATTTGTAATAAGCTTAATAAGCTTGGTATGCTCACATCATTGCTCTGCCATTCCCATGCCAACAAACATGGTAAAGTGGTAAACATATCCAAAGAACAATAGGAAAATGTCAAGCAGCATTAATTTGTCCAAGATAATTAGATTCTGGTATATAAAATTCATTCTCTGTAGACCCCAGCCCATGTAATTCAGAGACCCGTTCTAAACGGGTTAAATTGTTCATTACACCAGCCACGCTCATGTGCCGTGTTAGACACTTGCATATCATAATCAAGCGTGCAGCAAGAATAAATCAGGAACTCACTCTTAGCTAGTCACGTTCATGTGCAATGTTTATGTCATAAAGTAGAAATGGTATGCAGGCTGATAAGTGACTGACTACAGACGACGGATGAGGCCATTCTAATTTAGATGCAAGCCCATCAACTAAGTACTCCAATGAGCACACCTACAGTGCATGTGCAAGAATGTCAAGAGACTTGTGCCAGTGCTTTACAGAGCCTATCCAAATGAGCAGAGTTGAAATAACAGAAAAGTTTTAAGAATTCAATACACCAGCACAACAATGTTTTCTTATGCTGCTCATGACATTAAAATAACATTGGTGAAGCCCATGTGATGTGCTAATGTCATAAATTGGATATATGAGTCAGGTGTGTATGTATGAGTATATGAGTTAACTGCACAGCTGCAAAGGCTATTCTTAGTATAAAACATTTATGCTTTTGAAATAACTAATTCAACAAGCAAACATTCATTGCATATTATTGTACACATGTGCATGTAAAGAGGTATGTGCCATCACATTCCGTTTCTATCCAAATGAAAGGGGAAAGCAGTGGCATAGCTATGGGGGCAGATGCCAGATGGGCACGGGGGGTTCTGTGCCCCCCAATAAATTTGTAAAAAACAATACAAAACATGAGGGGAACATTTTAGAAAAAAGAAATATGTAAGGTGTGGCCCTAATCAGTCTGACCACACGCTACGCCACTGGAATAAATTAACATCAAGAATGTCTAAAAGAAAATCAATAGACTGCAATGAGTTTGTTTAATATTAAAGATTATCTTACAAAAAATCCTTCCAATTGATACACATACATGTACAGTAAGCAACAGTGAAATGAACATGGTATATCATAATTTGGACTAAAAAGAGGTAACCGATCTACACATGATGAGACCAGGCTGACAATATGTAATTGCAGGCTTCATTATTCAACTGGCAACCATTGTCGTAGACTTTTTACTGTTGTTTTAAATCTAAAGTTACTTATTTGTATAAAGATAAAGACAAGATTTGACTTGCCCGAACAGGCAAATAGAAAGAAAAAAATTTAGTGTGGAGGCTTGCATACCAGAGAACCAGTTGGCAAGTCAAAGCTGTCGTCCAATGAAGCCTGGTGGATGATGGGTACCTTGCCGCCAGACTTGAAATCAAAACTGCTAGAATCCTTGGTCGGTGAGAGGGGCGCACCATCCTTACCCTCCCGCTTCGCTCCCGCGTTGCCCATGTTGTTTTACGATTCAACCTGCAAATTAACATTTTAGTCAATATTTTAGTGGTGGCGTTTTTCATCGGAATGTCAGGTATGAATATCTGTACATGTTTATAGAGACCACAAATTATACATATCCATTTGGAGGCATAAGTTATAGATAGATTTGACTGTGGCGACTTGACCTCTTG
This sequence comes from Echinarachnius parma, assembly GCA_037951105.1. NCBI lineage: Eukaryota > Metazoa > Echinodermata > Echinoidea > Clypeasteroida > Echinarachniidae > Echinarachnius > Echinarachnius parma. The sequence goes on along the minus strand of JBAMJV010006926.1, from coordinate 42,366 downwards.
TCTTGCATCGTGTACCAAAAATATCAATTGTTTGCATACAAAATTATCATTTTAGTAATTTCATGGTACTGTACATGTATATGAAATCATGAGAACAAGAAAACAATTGGTGGGGTTTTGCTACCTGTGGGTATGAGGCTACAAGAGTGGTTGGCCTGCAGTGAGGCACCTCCATTCACCAATATACAGGTACAATGTAAGTTGAGAAGATGATGGGTTATTCTATTGACCAATCACCATCTCCAGTTAAGTGTTGTTACATGCCTATAGGAACTTATTGTATGCATGCAAGATAATAATTGTTGTCGTATCATAGTACATGTAGATGATACCATGAAAAACAAGAAAACAATTGCTTTTAGACGATTTTGCTACCTGTGGGTATGAGGGTACAAGAGTGGTTGGCCCTCGGTGAGGCACCTCCTGTCTTCCAGTCACAGGTGGGTTGAGTAGGTACGGTGACCACTGGCCACCTCCGGTCAAGCGTTGTGCTACAATGCGCCGTCGTGGTGACTGTCAGCTGTACCAAAGGCAAGAAGAAAAGAAAAAGTTAGCACAAGAGGCCTAACAAACTTTTTCCTTGTGGCCTAGTGGGGCAAGACAATATATTTATACAAAATGGATGCCCAATTAAGATTTGGGATTATTCATATTTTGATTGTTAGTGGCTCCACACTAGCTGGCCAGTGCTTATTTAGAGCCCAGGCTATAACACATACACATGTACATGTACAACTGTGAGTAGGGATCATGGCTTGTATTAGCTGCCACATTTTGGTTTGTGGCCAACAAAAGCTGAGATTAATTTACCAGCCTGCTCAAATTGGGTAGTGCTCAGTAAAATAAATAATTTTGAGCCATGTTATTTAATTGAATCATGTATACACAAAAATATGCATAATCTTAATAATTGAACAAAGTACATATTTATGATGCAACCAATCAAAATTCAGTACGTGATAGTATGCGGTGTACCTGTCCTGGATATATCATGAACATGAAGTCTTGTTATTGTATCATTTTTAATATCAGTATCTTGTAGTAAATCATGTGTAGGCAGGTTTTATGGGGTGAAAGTATGCACAGTGTACATCAACTCATTTGAATTTAATTTAATTCAAACTCATGACCTCAAAAAGGATATTTCAGTGGCAATGAAGGGCAACTACAATATATACATGTAGATGTTCAAACTAACAATGGCAGGATGCAAAAATAATATATTTTTAAGCCTCATCCATGACAGCAGTTCCAGTCGACAAAGGGAGTGCAATTTTAAATAGTAATCTATCAGCTTGTAAATGTTTGGGGCCAGACAAAATATGAGAGAAAATTCATTCACTTGCTTGAAAGAGTCATTGGCAAAAAACAAGACATGACCATAAATTGTATTGGGGCCATTCTTAGTTACGTGTGTGACCTAAAATATGAACAATTTCAATGTAAAACATATCTCATGAAACTTTGGACATTGATTTTTCCAAATATGGAACAAAACAAGCGGAATAAAAAACTTGATTTTTTAATTTTTATTAAAGGCTCACTTTACAAAGAATGGCACATTGACAGTATACATGATACAGATGTAAAATGCACTTGTTTGCTATCAATTGTATTGTGATTTACAAACAAGCTGAAGCCTAGCAGGTTTCCAGGTGCTTGTTATTGCTTGCCACAAGTAGCTACTAACAAACACTACTGCCTCTACCCTGGACCACTGGAAGGATTGCAGAAGAAATGGAGCCCTCATCAATTAGCATAAAAGTCAGGAACATAATTGCACCCTGCAAGAAACTGATGCAACTATTTCCACTGTCTCGATAGAAAAATACAGTCAACTCCGCGTAAGTCGATCTTGATGGGACCGTGTGAAACACGTCGACTTAGGCGATATTCGACTTGCGCGTAAATCGAAGATAATTCGACTTACAGTTACGTGTAAGTTGTACATAGACATCCCCGCCCCCGGCCCCTACCCTATAGCTCAGGGACCGCGCGCAGGTAGCGGCCGACGGGATGTCAGTTATCGTTGCAGGTATCAGAAGAAAAAAAACTTTCACGTACACAGAACTCGACTTCACACTCCTACTTGGACAAATATATGAGAATATACAAAATCATACTCGTTCAGTGATTAATTTTATTGTAGACATAAATAATCTTCGCTTACATGGTACTTGTTATTATGTAAATTGCGTGGATCTATGCTTCTTTGAATTCTCCAGCCACACGCTACTATGCGCACTATACTACTGTAGTATACTGCATGTGCACGTACGTACGTGGTACGTGTACGTATGTCTCCGTGACATTTATTATGCATTGAAGGACGGTACCGTACCTACGGTGTACATATATGGGGAGGGGGGGAAAGGGAGAGCAAGAGAGATAGAGAGAGATGCGATAAGAATTAGAACAGAGGAGCTTCAGATCAGTGCGTTGGCGCTGGCATGCAGTGCGTTGTAAACAAAAAATGCGGTGTGACCGTATCGGTAACACAATGCGGTTTAGTTCGAGCAAGGAGTAAAAATAACTTCTTCGACTTACACGATGCAAATTTCATGTTTTGCTGTGAAAGTGTGCCCGGAATTTGATCGACTTAGGCGATAATTCGACTTACAAAAATCGACTTATGCAGAGGAATAACACACACAAGTGTATGACGATAAATCGGGACTTTTTATAATCATCGACTTACGCGATTATTCGATATATGCGACTTCGACTTACGCGGAGTTGACTGTACATGGCATGCAGAGAACACTTATATAACAAGCCAGCTAGCAGGTCCCCATGTACTCATTGCTTGCCACAAGTGGCTACTAACAAACACTACTGGCACTATCCTGGACCACTGGGAGGATTGCCGAAGAAATGGAGCCATCATCAATTAGCATAAAAGTCAGGAACATATTGCACCCTGCATGAAACTATTTCTATGGTCTTGATAGATGTATGATAAATGCATGGCATGCAAAGTAGAATGTGACAAGCCAGGTGGCAGGTCCCCATGTGCTTGTTAATGCTCTATTATTAGATGCCCCATGGCCCCATACTATGCGGATTATGCACATTTCTTTACTAAAAAACATGAACTACAGACATTTAGCTTTGAAATGATACCAAATTTGTTAATGCTAAAATGAAGATGAAATTCCACCATCAAAATCTAACCCTCAGTTAGTAAATGCACACAGGTCTACCATGGATTATGGAGTTACAGTGCAATAAAGTAGTCAGCATACTGTTAATCGTAATGCAAATTACTGTGGAAATGCCCATAAAAGATGATAAATGCACACCATTGCTTCCCAGTGTCTACTAACAAGCACTTAATCTGCCTTTACCCTGGACCACCGAAAGGGATACACAACAGCAACACAGTGCTCATCTATCAGGAACATATATATTTGAACACCTACATGTACACGTACAAGTACAGTGTGAGACATACACAATCAATTATATTTTAATACTGTACATGTACATTAAAAACAGACTTGCATGCTCAGTAGTAATGACTAATGTGATTCAAAGCAAGCTATGGGTTCCAAGGTGCTCGTTTGTTATTGCTTGCCACAAGTGACTACTAACAAGCACGAGTGGCTCTCCCATGGGCCACAGTCTGCAGTGCTCATTTATATCGGGAACATGTACATATTGCATCATTCTGGGATCCACACTAATTTGCATTGCTAGTGGCCTGGTCGGACTGGTCAATCAAGTTAGATAGATAGATAGATAGATAGTTTATTTCAAAAATCATGATTCGCGCCATAGCCGAATTGTACATGATAAAAATACATTTAAAAACATCAAAATGGACAAAGTGCATCTTTTACAAAAGCAGTTGCTAACTAGCGACTGCTTGGTAAAAATACATACCAGTATACAATATATATGTGTACATCCTAGATCAATTTCTAGTGGGTCCAAATCATTTAAAGATTTGATGGCTCAGTCTAAAGTACATGTACTCAAAAACTTATTCATCAAAAATGTGATCATAGAATTAGAAGAGGCTTGACTTGGAAGGATATACATTTTATCATTTCATGTATGGCATTCTTGATTTTTTCTGTATTTTGTATATAATTCCAATATTTATTTAATGCATATTTTATAAGGGCTAGACCAACTAGCATTTTGTGCTATTACTAGTTCCTTTTTTACCAATAAGTTTTAATTTTGTGGAATCTTTGTATTATATTGTCAATGTTTTTTGTTGTTGTTGTTTCAATTGGTAAATAAATTTCATTTCATTTCATTTCATTTCATTTCATTGTCAGTGTGACAATATAGTTGCCACTAAAATACATACTACACAAGTATGACTTCATGTTTGCAAGCCAGTGAAAGTGTTGAGCTCTGCTTTATTCCTACATGTACATGTATCGCCCCCGAAATTCCAAAAAGAGCCCCCGCAAATCATAACAGACCCCCAATATTTGCAAAGAGTTCAATGCAAATAAAATTTAAGGGTGTGATTTTCATGCAGGCAAGCTTGGAAAGTAGCCCCCGAAATATAAATTTATTTTTTCCCTGGAAAATTATTTCCAGTCTCAATCAATGAATTCAGATGGAGTGAACAAAAAACAGATGCCTCAAAATGAACACAGTGTATCCATGGCACATGAACACATCATTTGCAGAGATTCCGTGTGCATAATGAATTACAAGTCGCGCACACGTTTGATTAATGGCAAATGGCAAATCTAATTTATCAAATTTATACGAGACAAACAAGTCTTGGGCTATCGCTGAATACAACGTCTCGAGTCCAAATTCAACTATCGTGAGAAGAATCTAGCATCAAACATACTGTTAGACCTACATGTAAATGTAGTCTATGAATAAAGACCTGCATGCACCAAATGTTCCAGCAAGGCAGAAATATAAATGTACATGTAGACTGCTTGCTTGGAGTTGGAATGAAGTAAAATTTCAATGACTGTGCCTGGTATATACCATGTGAGTGTGATATGGTGTTTTAGTATTATTCTAGTGTTCAAGATGATCCAGTGAATATGATTTTGAATTTCTATCGCTTTAAAAAAAAAATTAATAATGGCCTCCAAGAAAAATCTAGTTCTTGATGTTGCAACAACCTTCTCTAGAATCTATACCATGACCATCTGAGAGAACAAGACTAGTATTGTTTACATCTAGATAGACAATTTGTTTGTTATTATAACACACAGCATATTGTATGTACGCTATATATACTGTACCATGCTCACATGAGATGGCATGTACACTGTGCACTATGGTGCAATATCATTTTCATGCTTTTTATTTACCAAAAATAGGGCTCAACACTAGCACTTGCTATATTGCCTGGGGCATGTAAAAATTGATATGGTAATGGGGCAAGTACAATGTACAATTTCACAAATAGCCTAAAGATTTCTTCCTTTTTTTTCTTGTCTGACTTTTCAGTTTTCAACAATAATTTCATCAACTTATCATTGATTATTGTCCCAAGATTTCCTCTTGAAATATCATATAATCATACAGAGTGATATTTTATACAGTACAATGTACTTGGCAAATTTTGTCATCATATAGCATCACATATTTATGGAAAAGTAAGGACCAACTAATAATAGGATTCTCCTTTACATGTCAATGTACACATGTGCAACTCATCAGGCATTGGAAATAAATGTCAATGTGTCACAACTCCCAAGTCCGAGGCTTTACAACCAATCGTCCATGTTTTAGAATCTCAAGCAAGGTTTACGCCCGATTATTGATGTACTAGCACATCTGTCTTGTGCGGAAGTTATAAATCACACAACTCTTCCAACTAAAGCTGACCATTTATGCCCCCTTTCAATAGCAAATATAGAGCGGTATTTTTGCAAGAATGCTACCCCTTTACTAAAGTTGATCATCTCTTTAGCTGTATTTACTACCCCATCCCCCTTTCTATTTACATGTAACAACAAATAATGTCCACAATTTTATTTTTAACGGCTACTTTTTAAGCATGCTAGCATTTAACTTCGCACTCTTGAAATACTTGAATACTTGAAACTTAGAAGGGGATCATTGATGACTTTTAGGGGCTCTTTATAAACTTCTTTTAGATATTTTTGAGGCAAAATCAACCCAAACTCCCACATGTATGTTATACGCTGTCACTCCATAAACTTGAGGAATGTGCTATTCTCACACTGGGAGCCGCCTAACCTTACATCACAAACTTGCACCTGATGTGTGCATGTACCTCACCCAAACTGGAGGAGACATGCTAAGCAACCGACAGGTGCATTTTATTTCTGTTCAACTGGGTGGATTGGTGCTGGTTAATGAACACGCCTGTCGGTCGGTCAGTGGGGCCATTGAGCAATGCAAAAACTAAACATTGATAATCAGTTTGCCTCATCTTCAAGACTTATCAAATGATATCACAATGCTACAAATGAACTTTCTTGCCTTTTGGACCAGTCAGGGAAGAAAGAAAAAAAACTCTTGCTCGAAACCCGAGTGTGGTGGCCAAATAAAAATATGTAAAATTCTTTTTTTATTTGGTTGCCCATTCGGCTCAGTGGAATATAGCATCAATGAAATTTGGTGGCCTAAATTTAAGATTTAGTTATTTTTAGCATTGGATATCATGGATATATTTTGGGCCTTCAAATTTCCTCTATAAATAAATTCAAAATAAAGTATAACGTTGGAACCCTGTCATACTGGGGGTGTTGCATAAAGAGTTACAATTAATTCTTCCTCACTGGTCCTGTCCCGCAAGTAAAATCAAGACTTGCAAATTTTGAGTCTGACATTTGACTTACATGGCACAAAAGAAAGAAAAACATTAATTATCAAAAACTGTGCTAGATATTTTTTGGCTTAGTTACCCTTCAAGCACAATTTTGGTGGCACAGGAAGAGTCTGGGTACTTTTCAAGCTCCCCTTGCATTCATATAACATTCTAAAGTTGGTTTTGCATCGAACTCTACGCAAATTTATAGGGATCATCATCATTTATGATTTTTTTTTTTTTGGGGGGGGGGGGGGGGCTCTTTTTGGAAATTTGGGGGCTAAATCGCCCAAAGCCCCCAGGCATCAGCCTGCCCGTCCCCCTTCGTGTGTATTTTTCCATGGTATGTATGTAGACATGTTCTTACCTTGAGATTCTAACTTCCAGGAACAGAGCTCTGAAGGCCAGCTGCTTTCCGTGCGATCACCACCCTGCCATTTCATGGAAGGAAGAAATACACTGTAAGTCAAAGAAACATAACTTAAAGGGATATACTTAACATTGTTGACATGTGCAAAAAGTGATGAATGGTTGATAAAAATGTGTATTGTTATTGACATGTCCACCGAGTAGTAGTACTGTGGGAAAATTTCACGTTAAATGGATATCATGGCCAAGTAATGAGCGAAAATGCAAATTGATATTTGCTAACTCATTGCACTGACTTTGTGCACAGAACTTATAACTTTCCAGTGGATAATTACAAATCTGAACACTTCAATCGTAAATATCTTTTTACCGAAAGGGAAATTTTAAATAACAAAACCTGTTAAACCTGTAAGAACATATTTACATGTTACAAATAAGAGGTTTTCAAAGTAAAAAATAAAATATAAAAATGCAGCACTGACACTATGGTGATGTGGATTTTAGCGAGCGTCACCCAAAAACTGTTTAGCTTGTTTGACAGAGTAGAAACGGGTTCATAAATAAACTAAGTAAAAGTAACTAGATGAAACAAATGTGCAAGACACATGTATTACCACTTTCACAGACAGTACATTTTATGGATTAAACAGCTTGAATTGTAATGTAATTACAACTAAAAATAACTTGGTTCTCTAACATAGAATCTACAAATTTTGTGAGAATCAGAAAATTATCCAAAGTGTACATTTCTTCAGCTTGCATTGAAAGTAAACAGAATAGTCTTCAAATATTGTCTATGCAAATTTGCAGGCCTCTGCAAATACCCATTATTCTACACTGCAGGCAAAACGTTGAACCCTGTCAATAGATGTATTGGGGGTGTTGCATAAAGATTTGCAATTAATTCTTCCTCACTGGTCCTGTCCGGCAAGTAAAATTCACTGCAGGGCAGGGCAACACCCATGTCATAAATTTATTGGACACTTTCAAATATAGCAGGTCTAAGTCGGATAAGATGAAAAATGAAAGGTATCATTAAAAATAGGAAAAGCTGCTGAGAACTGCTCACCCAATATAAAACAAGAGCCAATTATAGCGCAAGTTAAAATGAACTTAATGATGCCTGAACTTTTGACCCTAGCAGGATCTTTTTTTAAGGCAAATGGCAAGTAACACAACTACATGCTACTACAGTCAAAACTGTGTATATAATGCATATAATGTACATGTGTTTACAAAGTGACCTCCTATTGACCTAAGGGAAACAAGAAAAGTGGCCTCTACAGACAGGTTCCATAACATTGTGTTCCTCTATCACTTTTGGTGGCCATACATGTATTAGTATCTGTCTATAGGCAGGTTGACTGCTTTAGGCAGGTGGCCATATAGGTTTGACTGATATCTAAAGAACAAGTAAGTGAAGGGATCATAAAACATGAACAGGCTGGAGTTTTTACAAGAGAAAAAGAGAGGACAAAGTAAGAAAGGAGCAGGCTAGAGTGAACATTCAGAACAGTAACAAAATAAGTAAACAGATGTGGCTTGGCCTGGCACTGGACTATGAAGTACATAAATGTACATTAGAGTAGTGCTGTAACTGACCTTGATGATCGGATCGTTTGATCGGATCGGCAAAATTTTTATCGATCTTCGAAATCGGATCGATGATCGGGATCGGCTAAAAAAAATATTTTTAAAAAAATTTTTAAAAAATTAAAAAATCTTTTTTTTTTTTCTTTGGAAAAATGATCCCCCAAAAACACATTTTAGGAATATAAATGAATACCGAAGCAACATATATCCATATTAATAAGCCCTAGGTAATCTTGTACGGGTATGCTTTCATTTCAAACTGATTACCTCTTCTTTTACAAAATTACTCACGCCGATTCTGAGCTTAGTCCCATGTGATTAATTTGGCGTAACCTTTCACAATCACATGGGACTAAGCTCAGAATCGGCGCGAGTAATTTTGTAAAAGGAGAGTTAATCGGTTTTAAATGAAAGCATACCCATACAAGATTACCTTGGGCTTATTCATATGGATATATGTTGCTTTGGTATTCATTTTCATTCCCAAAATATTTTTTTTGGGATCATTTTCCAAAGAAAACAAAAAGGATTATTTATTTTTTTAAATTTTTATTTTTTAAATTTATTTTTTGCCGATCCGATCTTCCGATTTTTTCTGCATGATCGGAAATCGGCAAAAACGGTCCGATCATGTATGATCTGATCGTGATCGGCATGCCGATCCGATGATCGGTTACAGCACTACATTAGAGTCAAGGGCGAAGCTTGGAATCTGGGGAATTAGAATAGTAATGAATGGGTAAGTAAAATGAGTAATAATTATCTCAATTCAAGTTGAAAGAGGATGGTTGTTCCCGAATCACACTTTGCGATGGATCTCACATTCTGTAGTATGAACGCTAGAGTAAGGCAGCATTGCGCATGCGATCGCGTAGATCGACAAATCTAGCGCTTTCATGGCCAGTCTTTGACATTATTACTGAAATATTTTACTGTCGGCCTTCTAGCGCTAGACTGACGCCCGTCGTGCAGGCCAAGAACAGCTTGATCATGATCTTCTGGTACCAGAAGTGTACCAGAAGATTACGGAATGGCAGTTACTGGCAGTCATACATACATGAAAATATGGGTTTTGCGCTTGTTATTACAGAAATATCAATATATCGAGCTGGCAACTATGATACATAAACTCACCGATCTAGTTTGCCCCCACTACATCTACATGACATGTCTTTTTGACGCTAATTTTGTTGGTGGGTACGGTACAGTGACCAGTCGGGTCGCCCTGGCCCCCCATATCCATCCGGTCGCCCCCGTACGTACGCATTATGACTGCCATTCCGTAATCTTCTGGTACCAGAAGATCACGCTGTTCTTGGCCCGCACGACGGGCGTCAACGTAGCGTCTAGCGCTAGAAGGCCGACAGTAAAATATTTCAGTAATATGTCAAAGAGGCCATAGAAGCGCTATTTGTCGATCTAGCGATCGCGCGTTTTATTGAAACCGGCACCCTTCTACTGCCCATTGACAATGCATGCAACTAAAAAGCTACACTGCAACTTTGTGTGGGACATTGGCATCGTTTTATGGTAGTGGACAATGTCTAATTTCTTCTCAAAACTTTGCCCAAAGCAGTTCTAATGGGAGGCCAGGGTAGCCCGCACATGCGCACAATAACATGAGCAATTTTTTACGAGCGCAAACAAGCATTTTACTCAGGGGGGCCAGTTAAAAAAAGCAAACGATGGCGATGCATGTTAGTTGTTACACTGTCTTAGGTCATTTTCCATACTTGAATGTTCATGCAGTTTTTACTATTGGAAAGGTGTTTATCAACATTAAACGTCATTTACTTTTTGAAGTTGAACAAAGTAAATTAAAATAAAAGTTAAACAACAAGACTGTGTAAACTTAGCTCAATTAAATCTAAGTCCAAAACAAATACGATTTAAAGCTCAGCCTCTAAATCATACATGCCGTAATAATCAAGTTAGTCACCAAAATTTGATGTAAGAATCACTCCGTCAGAAAGTCAATCCTGAATCCAAACTGCACTGCATGCAACTGAATGTGGATGGTCAATAGTGCCCGTCAGTGATGATTCTTGAGACGACTTGTTTAATTCGCGCGCCTGCGGTGCGATTTCGCGAAGACGTTTTCACTTTCTGTAAAATCTCCTGGTTGAAGAAACCAACATTTCTCACTTGTCCGTAGTTCAAAAGATGGTAAAATTAAACCATTCCTGTGTATTAAATTAGCGTGAACATTTGTTTACAAGCACATAACTTCAATATTTATATTCGTAGTCGAGATCTACTTCGTAAGGTCCCTTGCGTGCTAGCTGCGTTCGGATTTGCACGTATTCGATTCATTATGCGCTGCATGCAGCAATAATGCATACGGATCGGAATACAGTTATGCACATGACACGCGCTTTCCGTCGAGCGATCCCCGATGTCAACAAATATGGCGGAGTTACTGGCTACGTTCACTCTTGGTAGGTGTACAATAAAAAAAACGTTATCACATATTCATCAGTACATTTATTTAGAGATACAAAATATAGTATAACATGAAATATAAATCAATTTAAATTGAATTTACATATTATATATCTGATTTTGGTAATTAAAATCGTGTTATAATATTATAATTATCTACATTATAATAATTTCACCCTATCACAAAATAAAACATGCCACGCTGACCTATTTATAGCGCCAGGGGTGAAGAACCGTACCCACGGATGCTATGTCCTTACCCCTGGCCCTGGCCGGCCTTGAAGAATCCTGCAAGAAGGATGTTTTGGTCTGAAACTTCTTTTTTTTCCCGACCCGTCGGACAACCCTTTGAGGTCTTATTCATTTTGCTCGTCTGTATAATATCGGGGGGGGGGGGGGGGGGGGGGGGGTTGAAAATATAAGTAGTTAAACAGATTGCAGAAAGAGATGGTGGTGTCCACAAACTAGGCCTATTCCTGAATCTTGATAGCTTTACGGTTTGGCGCAAGAATTAGAAGAGCAAACATTAATTTTGAAGGGGCGTGGCAGGGGCGTCGTGGCACTAAGGATGCATGCCGCCGTTTGGACCTTGGTGAAGCCAGTGTGAAAACCATAGAGTAACTGAAAACAGTCAAATACAAAATCCCTCCAAAACGGTACAGGATTACCTTTATACATGCAGCGCGTCACGACTGTCGCGGTTTTGAATATTTAGGCGAACACGTTGCGCGTAGCGAGATGAGGACTCTCCTCAAAAGTTTAGCAGTTTTGCTTAGATTTATGCAAAAACTGATTAGATATAAGTAAACTTGCATAAATCTAAGCACGAAAAGTTTTTGTAAAACTAAAACGTATTCTCCGATTTTGAAATGTAGTTATCACTCAACCATGCTTGACCGTGCTTAAATGGATCTAGTAACTTTGTTGGCAAGTGCAAAAAGTGACGAGTGGTTAATAAAATGTGTATTGGAGTGATCTGATATGTCCACAAAGTAATGTGTGAAAATTTCACGTTAATTGGATGTATTTTGGCTGAGATATAAGCCAAAATGCAAAGTGATATTCACTAACTCATTGCATGTACACGGCATGAAATTATCCCGTAGACAATTTCATATCTGAACACTTCAATCGTAAATATCTTTTGAACGAAATGGAAATTTGAAAACCAAAACCTGTCCCGTGCTTTTATTGTTAATATGAATATGATAAGGTATGAGAGAACCACTAGAGTTCCAAGTAAGTGTTGAGGATTTGGACAATGTTACTAAGTCCCTTTAAGGGAGAAAATTAAAGTCAATTCAGCCAGTATGCTTGCAGTAGTCTGCACATTCTTATCATAAAAGACAACAGACATTTTGCGCAAGTCTGTAGAAGATCCTGTTATTTGTTCTGTCGAGTTTCAACGCTTGATGAGATATTTTTTAGTTTTGTGAATATTGAAATAATGAAATTGATATTGGTGAATACCAATCTCTCATATACAAATTGACATTAAATTTCAATCTCTCCCAAACTAGGATAGTTCACTTTTGGTATAGAGGGCGCTTCAAGAATTGCGATGTAATGAAAAACTGAGTGTCAAAGTTGAAAGAGCATACAATTTTAATAACAGAATAAAGTAATTTTATTTGATCAAAATCGGTTCAGAAACAGCTGAAATATCAATAGGCCTATAAATTATACGTATACATTATATCCGATCGGAATAATTCGATGATTTAAGACAAAAATATTTAACGGCTCTTTTTTATGGGCCGATATACTTTAAGTACTGATTACTTTATATTATTGTTTGTACATACAATGAAGGAAGACAATAATAGGCCTATATCAAATTCTCTCTATATAAGATGATTACACTGATTAACCGCTATTCTTATTGATACGCATTGTATTGTTGCCTTGTTGTAATTTTCTTATGTGTTTATTTTGTCTTGTGCCTGTCCTTCTTTCCTCCTGTTTCCTTCTGGCTGCTTAGCCTTTGTTCTCTTGTTTATATGTCTAGTCCTTTCTTGATGTTTTGTCTGTATTACCCAGTTTGTATCTATAAGGTTTTTGATAATGTTTTTTAAATAGGTGCTCTCGTTTCAAGCTGTGCTTTCGGAGATGTTCAACTCCAATTATATTGTTGCACATTTTGTCAATGTATATGTTATTGAAAAGATTTGGAAATAAATGTTATATTGAACTGAACTGAAATGAACTGAAACAAATCATTGAATTTATTGTTTCCCCTTTTTTATGTTCTTGCTTCATTCATGCTGCTGTATTGTAAGTTTATTTTGTAATAATGATGATTATAATCTTATTTGATCTGAATGAAAAATCAAATGTTGTATATTTATATTAATGAGGTGATTATTTTATGTATTGATTACTTTGCTATTATTTGTATGCAATGAATGAAGACAATTGAATATTATTCAACAAAAAAAGGGCTTTTTACTTAGTCATTTATACTTTTTTTGTATACTTTTATAACTATTTGTTTGTAATGTTTTGGTGCAGGTTTGGTTACGAAAATGTAGTTTGACTAAAACTGTACAATTCCTTTAAAAACTCATAATACATACTTCCACATCATCCCTGAAATGGAAAATTCAATGAAAAATGTAATGAATATATTATTATGTACACTTTCAAATTATACACCAATAAGTAAAAACTTACATTTCCAGCCAACCCTACTTAATCAACGGTCGTTTTGTGGCGATGGGTCACATTATTATCTATGTTTTTATTGTTTTCTTTTCACTTTTGTTTTCTTTTTGTTACTTTGTTATTTTTTTTTTTAAATAAATTTAAAAGACTGCTCATCCGTTATAAAGACAAGTGTAATCAAATGAGTCGAAGTACTAAAGCCGAGCTTTCGAATCCGTCAGACCCTCCGTGTTGGGCTGAACTGACAATTTAAGTACTTTACAGTTTTTACTGAGACATGAAGCTATATACTTCGACTCATTATTTTCAAATTTTAACTGGTCTTGAGACCAAATTTTATTGGTCTCGACCGTAATTTTTCAAGTTAATTTTTATTTCAATTTCAATTTTCAATTTCAATTTCAATTTTATTTCACATCTCTAAAAACACATACAAAAACAAGTTATACATGTGGTGTGGACAGTATTACAGTGGGTGTGGGGGATCTGCAAAGGATATAAATATCCTGTCGAGGCAGATCCCTTTGTTAACTGTAATGACTAGAACAATTGAACGAACAAATGATTTTAATATCGTTGTCGTAGCACCCCCCCCCCCCCCCCCCGCCCCCTCACCCCGCCCGCCCATGCACCCTCTGCCATTATTGTGGATGAAAATTAAGGCATATTTTTTACTGTAGTGTTATTATTCATTTACATGAATACAAAAATAAAAGTACACAATAAATTAGTAGGCCTACATCGATTATACAAGATATATACAGTATAGGTCTCGGCCTCGAAAAGTGCAAAAAAACTGTGGTTACGGCCTTGAAAAGTGCGTCTCGGTCTCTAAAATGTCGACAATTCGCGGGTCTGTTGTTTGGACAATGAAACGTGACGTTTGTAGCCTACTGTAATTGCTGTGGATTTTGTGTAAACTTGGAAAACTGACAAACTTACAATAATCTGTGCAAAAGTCAAACAAGTGATAATTTCTCAATCAGTCAATAAACACATTACATCTTCCTTACAACATACACAAACCCTAATTGCACCACCTCAAAGTCATAAAGATACATTTCATCCTCCAAAGCAAACGATAATACGCCATTGACATTCACGCAATGCATTCATAACACTTTATTCTCCCAACAAAAGGAGGGTACACTGTTGACAATATCAATGTATTTTGCAACATTTCACTTTTGACTTTGCTCCATATTCGGGTGTCATGCACATTCCATGATAAAATATTCATTACAAATGAACTTGAATTGCGGAACTTTTTGTGAGGGGTTTATATGAATAACGTCCCCTTCTTTAAATACATTATTTAGCGGCACTTATTTAAAAAAAAATAATATCGACCCCTTCATAGGATTATAAAAATCGACACTTTTCTTATATTATAAATACTGATCCTTATGGACAAAGACCTTGACTAAAATAGTAACCCCCTTTTAAAAATAAGTGAGAATAGCAAATTCGAGCAAACCATGACATTTTAGGACAAAATCATTCGGACAAGCTATAATGTCATAGAGATTTGGGCAAACTTGTGTCGTATTCGGGCAAACCAAGACATTTAATGACAAAATTAAGCTCAGGGGTGTCGATCCGTTTTTGAGATTGGGGGGGCGAAATTTGAAAAAATTTTCCAGAGTGACCACTGAGAGAGCTAAAAGCCCTACATTGGCATGCCCGGAAGTTTTATTATGTGCTCAATGAAAGTGTCTTGATGGCTCGAAGACCTGACTTTGGGGGGCACCCACATTTGGGGACAATAATGGGGGTCCATGGGGCGGAGCCCCCGGAAGCTTTTAGATTTCAGACATTTGCTCCTAGCATGGGTGTTAAAATTGTATAAAATAGTGAACCTACTCATGTTAGGTACCTACTGAACGTGAGATAATATAGCATTACTTACATGTATGTTATATTGTTATAACGCAAATCAAATTGGAATATCATGTCCCCCCCACATTTGAAAAAGGAGCAGATTGTCCCCCTCCCTTTGTCATTATGTATGTTTGGTTCCATACCTATATACTTCATATTACGAGGAAAAGACTGAGCCTTGCATGAGATGGATCCACGTGATCATGTATACTATAGAGCCATCGATAAGGTCTAGGGCATTGGGCTCCCATGAAACTATATAAGCAAGGGCGTCAGCAATTTCTCAAAAGTGTAGGGGAGACATTGCGAGGAAGCGAAGCGACCGAGCGGGGGAGGGTGTGGGAGGGGGTGTCCCCCTCCCACAGTAGGGAGCTTTTGTATTTTTGGGCGTGAAATTGTGCGATTTGGTGCACACCTGAGACAGAAATTTCACGTAATATGAAGTATATAGGTATGGAACCAAACATACATAATGACAAAGGGAGGGGGACAATCTGCTCCTTTTTCAAATGTGGGGGGACATGATATTCCATTCCATTCTATTTGATTTGCGTTCAGCGCATATGTACCGAGATGATTTTATTTTCTGTGACG
Source organism: Echinarachnius parma (assembly GCA_037951105.1). Classification (NCBI taxonomy): domain Eukaryota; kingdom Metazoa; phylum Echinodermata; class Echinoidea; order Clypeasteroida; family Echinarachniidae; genus Echinarachnius; species Echinarachnius parma. The sequence goes on along the minus strand of JBAMJV010006926.1, from coordinate 26,054 downwards.
GTGTGCTATATATCTATAGATGAGGGTTTAATACTCAATTTTTTTCTTCCTCATTTTCGGAATATTGGGGGGGCAAAATGATATGTTCGCCCCCCCAATATTTTCATTGTGGGGCGACCGCCCCCCCCCCTGCCCCCCAGGATCGACACCCCTGATTAAGCTAATATCACAGATATTCGGGTAAACTTGTCTCGTATTCGGGCAGAATCAAGGTCATTTGGGCAAAATTATGTCACCATTGGACCAAAATCTTGCCATCTTCGAGAAAACTAATTTTGTTTTGTTTTCGGGCAGCCGATACTGAATGGCAAGGGACCTCGACCTATATCCCCGCCCCCTCTCTCTCTCTCTTTCTCCCTTATTTAGGACATTGAAGTCTTCTTACTTTTAAATCCAAAAAAGCTTCTTTTTAATTCCAAGCAGGACTTGATCACTAGACAATGAATGACACTCGGGGCCATCGATCCCCTATCGATATTTGATGAGCAGCTAGGGGATCGACGCGCTCATCTGCCATCGAAACTTTGCGATGACGGCGCTGTAATATAATTATGTTCATAAAAACTTCACCTTCCCATTTTCATTGGGGGCGTTTCCACAATACTGTTATTTGCATATAATATCACCAAAAAATCTTTCTTGCAGCGCCCTCTTACCAAAACTCAACTATCCTTTTAATAAGCATTTATTTTGCCCCTAACAATTATCATACAATATCATCTCTAAGCGCTTTACACTATTATTCCTTCCAAGTGGCTCATTTTTCTCTTTATTACTATAGTAGTTTCTTTTCAAGTGGGGATAAAGAGGGCATACATACACAGTACACACACACACATACGTACGCAATCACGGAGGCACACACACACACACACGCACACACGCACAAGCGAATGCACACACTCACACACACACACACACATACTAGACAGAAAAATCCACCTCGTTATGGGGGGTGGTCCTTTAATATTATGACGTCATACTACGCGGTGAAAAAAAATCGTGAGAACCCTCCAAACGTCGACTGATTTTTCGGACTAACACATACACACTCTCACACAATTTTGCTAGTATCCAAAGAAGTCTATACTGATAGGTTGAACTAAATTGCAGTACTCACCAATACTAATTTCTTATTTTTAACCTATAACATATTTTTGTTAACTTGTTGGTGGAATAGACTACTAAAGATGTTACCTTTTATTTATAAGAATATTATTTCTGGGTGGTGGTACCCTTAAAAATCCTGTAACCTGTCCAAACCCTAAGTCGAGTTGTAAGCACCAAGTTAAAACAAAAGACTAGGTATAAGTATAATGACACACAAAATAAGACAAATTTGAGTTATACTTATGATGAGATGAGCAAGAAATTTGTCATTTAATTACAGTGAATGAGCACATTAAAGATGGCACACAGGGTTATATTGCATTGCAAGTCAAATTGAACATTGTACTGAGGCAAAAATATACAAGACACAGATGAAATATTGCCAACAATAATCTTTTAGTATCTTTTACATAGTAAGTCACTTTTAGGCAATTGAAAATAGCCATTGGGAAGTTACCCGCAAGTAGAAGAAGAAATCAAAAAAAAAAACTTCTACTATAGATACCAAATTTAGTGTGATCTTGCGTTTTTAAGTCTTTGACATAACTGTTCTACATACAGTATGCCCAATCATTATTAGCACAATGTATGGGAACGAACAAAGAATGTAGTAAGAGTAATGGAGAAAGTGTTCACAAGATCGCAAAGAAAAGCATCATTGTATTTTTGTATGCAAGTATTTTCACCCATACAATACATAGTGGTACACCTTACCTACTCATTGAAGTTTTCTACCTCATTAAATGAACATTTTAGATAGTACCAAATAATCAATCACTTGCATGCATTCTAACTATACACTGAATTTAAATAATTGCATATACTGAACTTAAATTAAAGATGGCATAATGAGTTGTTCAAGTTTGGCCAAGTGATACAGGCAATAACGACAACAATGATAACGTATCAAAGGAAAGCTATACATACTAGAATAAGAAAACATTAACAATAATGAGTTGTTCAAAGTTTTGCCACATGATACAAACATACAATGGCAACACTAATAATGACAACTTATGTTATTTGTTTTTAAATTAAAGAAAATGAGTTGTTTAAATTTGGCCAAGTGATACAGGCAAATATGGCAATAATACACAAATATAATCTATCTAAGCTTAACTTTTGTTTTTACTTTTTGTTGTACATTAGTCTCCACTTAATTGGGTAGCCTTTTGCAGGGCAATTTTTATCCCTAAAACAGGAATACCCGATTTAAAAAAGTGGTAAAAGCTTTAGTCAAATCCAACCCCTTAATAACAGGAGTGCCCCTTTAAATGTTCCCCCATTATGCAGAGACTACTCAAAGTTTAATTATTTTGTTATAAAACCACCCTGTTGAAAATGATGTAATTCCCTTTGTTGATATCCATACAAGGCATTGCATTTTAATACGGATAATACGTCATAAAAAAAAAGCACCCTGTTTTTAAGTTAGCAAGTCCTGCAAGGCACACGGATGTGGACTGATCATTTTCAAGCAGCACAAGACGGAAAAGGCACAACATCAAATACAAAGGCATCGAAGGCTCTGTCGGAGTTTGCACGGTGCTAGGCTCCCTGAATCTACAGAGTACCGAAGTAGTAACATCACATTTAATTGAGTAATAGTTCTAAACAACTTAACCTTTGATTCTCTTGTTTGGTAGAGGGTTTGAGCTGGACCATTGCCTTCGTAGCAACTGCTAAAAATCTTGTGCTTGCCTGACATTGTTTAGAACCATTCATAATCTCTTATGTGAGTTAATGGAATTTCGACCTTATTATTTCAGTTTTGAAAAGATGTATATTTTGTATTTATCCATTAATTTTTGGAAATTTGACTATTATGTTTGAATCAATCAATTTATTATTTATACATGTTTAATTTTTGATATTCAATGAATGTATTTCTTTATCATTCGTATAATAATTTGTGAGATTATGTTAAAAATAAATTAATAAAATCAATCAAAATCATTCACGATGACAATAAATAGTTGTAGCGTCACACTTCCTTACTCTATAGATCATTGGGAAAAAGATAATTGGAGCTAGCACTAGGATAATTTAGCTCCCCACACATCCAAGAGAGCACCCTCCCCACACATCCAAGAGAGCACCCTCCCCCCAAAATCGTGGGGGGAAACTTACATCGGAAATACTGATATAAACCCTTGAACCATTGGACGGCAACCTTATGTGGCATGCAGAATTTACTGCATGTATTAAAAAAAATTAGTCCCCGTGAATATCCGCCACATTTGAGTATAAATAGTAGTATCAAACAAAAACAGCCCAATCTTTCAATCATAATCCCTAATACCTCAAATATGCTCACAATCATGTGACAGTGAATGTTTAATGGGAAATGAATAATAAAATACTGTTACAGAAAAAAATGTATCTATAATTAGCCTGGTAATACTGCCAAGATGATGTGGATTAAAACAACAACTTTACTCTTGTCCTCGCTTTTGTTTCTATATTTCTACTACCCCTTTTTTGCTTGAATTAAAGCAATCTGACTCAGAAATTACTTGTATACAACATTGTGGACAAAATAATACTTCAGATAAACCACATTGTCAATACACACATCTTTGCATTTTTCCAGTTACTAAAATGTAACTAACTAAATTCAACGCGAGGTTATCTTTCCAAGAATAAAAAGTTGATATGATTTTTAGAATTAAAATATGATATAATATTGATAGCACATTGCAGGTTGGGGCGGAATTTACCTTTTTTAAAGATTCACATTTTGTTGAAAAAAAAAAATCTGTTGGAAATTTAAAATAAAAGTATGCATGCTATATCCAAACAGGGTAATTTACAATATGTATACATTCAGATTTCTACATGCTACATAACCAGTATAAATTTTAAGCACTTCTTATAAATGAGATTATATATAATTAAATAATTGTCGTGCTGTACAAGGTTTCTCATCAATTATAGTGGATTACAGTAAGGCTATGCATCAACCATATATAAAATTACACTAATTTACTACCATCATGATAAACAGAGACACAAAAAGAGAAGAAATATCATATACAACTTACATCAGTACCATAACTGACAGTACATACCATCAAATTGAATAATAACAATTATTTAATTGTGCAATTGTCCAGGTAACGGCAAATCTTTTGTTCAAATTAAAATTGGAGCTGCATGGCAAAAGTACTATACATGTACTATAGTACAGATTTAGTTTTGGTGCATTTATAAACATGCAAAATCTGCAAATCATGGAATTTTACACCTCACAACTCATCACCATTATCCTAATAACTACAAATTAGGAACAAAAGTAAGATCTATTATGAACAATAGTTTATTCCAAAAATAAGTTTAATACATTAAGCCAAATAACAGTATTGGGAAAGTTACAAAAACATCTACATGTATATTGGCAAAACGAATTGATCAATACTATTGAATTAGTATAAAAAAGGGCTTGTGTGGTAAAATCCAAACCTTAGTATTGTTAAATGCAGAAATATCGTTGGAACTTAAATTCACGTTGTCAGCATGCCAGTGAGATTTGGCCTAAATTCAACATCCGTTCGTGCCGCTCCACTGGACTGGAAATCGGGTCGACAAGCCCGATAATGCCGAGCACTAGCTTTTGCTCACATAGCCTTGTGCACGCATCACATGCGGGTGAATTTCAAAATACAACCGTCAGCGATATCGATTTTTATACAAATCGTTTTCTAAAATTGCAAATATATCAATTAATAGGCAGTTTCTTGGCCAAATTTTTATAATCCCATATTAGTAAACATATATTTTTTCACACGGTTGGTGATAAGAGCGTACATTTCATTTTTTATGTTTGGGGCGTTTCCGATTACTGTTATTTGGCTTTAAGTTCACTTTTTGCTCCATTCATGTCAAACATGTATGTACACTTAGTTTTTATTTGTACGAGTCATCTTTAACATAGCAATGCTAAATGCAATATATTACATGGCTTTGCAAACATACCGATAAGCTTCATACAATGTATACATCAATGCAATTCAATGGAAAACTCACACTATCCATAAGATTCGTCTATCTGATCAAAAGATCATCTAGCTATCGTCAACAAATTATGTAACTATGCTTGCAGACACTTCTATCCATTATCATTATCCTTCAACAGTTATTCAAAAGTACTCAAGATATATATATGATTATATGCAAGGACATAATTTCTTTACAAGTCATACATATCAGTAGTTGTTTGATGTTAATTTCATTATGTTCATAATTTTTATTTACAGCTAAAGATATACAGGAATGACTTTATAAGGCCAAAAGGATTAATTTTTGGATGAATTTTATTTACAATTTTTTTGAGCGGAGCATTTAAACAAATAAGTGAAACCTGAAGTGTATTAATGACCAAAGACCTGGGGGGCGTTGCATAAAACTCAAAGCGCAAAGTTGCGTTCGATTTTCGACGCAAGTCACCAAACATCAAACGCAACTTTGAGTTTTGTCCAATATCCAAGAAATTCTTTAGCGTAGCTAACATCTTTTTCAGATGACAAGGCTAAGTATAAAGCAACAAGTAACCTTCTATTAAAGTTGCCAACTAATATCAGCTGAGTTGGTATCCTTGATGTTAGCCCAGTTGGTATATAAAAACCTGCTTGTTGCATACTTAATAGCCTTGTTATCCAAAAATAGAGCAGGCATGAGAGTGAGCTTGCAGGATTTCAGGAGTATAGGCCCAGAGGAGTGTGGCATAAAGAGTTGCAATTAATCGCAAAAATGTGTTTAATCGCAAGCCAGAAAATGCGCAAATATATTTTCTGCCTTGCGATTTAATCGCAACTCTTTATGCATCACCCCCCTGCGCCCATATATTCCTGAACAAATGCTCGCTTAACCTTTTTGGATGATAGGCAGCAAGTTATTGTTTCAGATGCCCTTTCAAGTAAATCTAACAACCCAAGTTGGCAAGATTATCACTCTAGTTCACTTCTAAAATGTTCACTTGATGCCACCATAGCCCTTTCATTTCATTATACCTGGTTACCATAATAGCAGGGTTCATAGAGGGGCCTAGTTATAATCATTATTGACATTTTTGATTGGATAATTTGAAACATGAATTGATCGCTAGTCCCGAAGCATGAGATGTTGACCATAGACCCAATCAGTATGGCATGTCCACCAGCTTCAACCGACGGTCAAGGTGTTGTTGGGACCAAACTCTCCATCAACGGTTGCCTGATAAGGAACAAGATTGAAAGATATTAAATAATTTAAAATAAAATCAAATCAAAGCAAAATTAAATCAAAGCTAATCAAATTTGAAATTTGTTATCTTATATCCTTTCCATGCAGGGTTTGCTTAATGAGAATTGTTATAAAAAAACAAAAAATCTTTTTAAAATAACATATTATGTTTGGAATAAAATAAGAAAACTATTTAAACAATAAAGATGAAACAACAAAAATATATCAATTTAACTCATTGCGACAAAATAAATCATTTAGGAAATTACTTTCTCCTCCAAATTTCATATATAATATTTATTCTCTCAAGTCTTATCAGAAAACTTTTCTCAACTACTCAGAACAAATTTGCTGTGAAAATATTCAACTGATGAGCCAAAGAAAGAAGACGGCGGGGGAAAAAATGAGATGAATTGGTTTTTATAACTGGTAAAAAATAAAAAAATTAATCAAAGATGTGAAATTGTACCGAATCTATACAAGAAATGCATTTTAAAAATTTGTATCACTATACAGTAATATGAAATGAACAAAAAAGGAACAATAACATGTATTTAAGAGCAAATAATATACATGTAAAACACTTAAAATATAACATCAGGCATTTCTCTACTACAAAGAATACATAAATGCAATATAACACTATTATCCTAACTACTATCAAAATATGAACATGTAAATTACATACTATGAGTTACAAGGGTTAGCATAGTATACACTTTATATTCATATACTCATATTTATCTGCTCATTGAAGCATAATCTACTGATTAATAAACAAACTAAATTGAATAATTCCTGCTTTTCAGGTTTCACAATGCCATAGCCGCAATAATTTGCAGAAGCACAAATAAAAACATACATGATGAAAAAATAATAATTGTTAATTTTCTCTTTTATTTTGGTTAGAATATACATCTGTAATTAATCATAGTGTTGCTATGTGACAATGTGACCGGCTACAGCAAAACCCTGCACTTGTGGGTAAAAATCAAAATGTAGATTTTCATACCATTAGAAAGGCCTCGATCATCACAAGCTTTCATCTGATGATTTGTTCTTACAAATTGGTCAATAATTAGTGAAGATATGATTGTTTCAATTTTACAATCATAAGTCTTTTACACACATTATGTGAACTTAAAATGTCAATTTCTTCATAACATGAATTACCAACAAGTGCAGGGTTTTGCTATAGCCGGTCACATACATGTATACATGTACTATTATCTAATGAGCTAAATCATGCAAAAACAGATTAGCATTTTTTGACATTTATAATAGCATTAAAGTGATCCATCAACTTTGTGAAAATTCAACCAAAATCACTTGTAGCTTTCACACTTCTCTTGTGCCTTGTTGTTTGGCTTGTGGTAACAGAAGGATTCAATGAGTTTTGATTTGTCAAATGTCTGCCTAATCATGGTGATATTTAAGATTGAATTTTAAAGCATCTGTAGACGCTTCTCCCATTTGGATACTTCACGTGAATGATTGGGATAAAATCAGATATCTATTTACTCTTTTTCACTAGGTAAAAGTTATTCTTTTTCTATGAAAATGTCACATGATATTGGTATATGATTGAAGCCTCAAATATCACATTGGGGGGGGGGGGGGGGGGGGGGGAATATAAAGTTAATGGACCAGGAAGGAATTCACCTAGAGACCTGCAGGAAATTGATACATTCAGACCTGTCTTAGTGGCCAACTGTCTATAGCAGCCAACCTGCCTACAGTAGTACAGAGTATAGTAGCCACCAAAATTGATCCCCTTCAGAGAAAAACAGAGTTATGGAACCGGTCTATACAGGTCACCTGTCTAAAGTGGCCACTTTACTCATTTCCCTAATACATGTAGTCACTATACGCAGGTTTCACTGTGCAAAGTAAATACTTTTAACAGTTTAGGACTGATATCAAGGATCATTTTTGGTGGCTACTACTATACTGTACTCTGAAGGCAGGTTAGCTGTTAGGGCAGGATGGATGCTGGAGTAATACATGTTATACCAAAATCTATTTTTCCTAAACAGCTTTCTCTACTCACCTCCATTTCCTTATGTCAACTTCTTTTAACCCTTGCAAGACTATTTGTTTTTGGTATAACATATATTCTGCATAATTCCCAGCCTAAATGTAAGTATTTCCGCGCCAGTCCTCAATCAAAACCCATGTAAAAACTAGATGGATCTTCGATTGCGCGCAATCGAAAATTATGCCTCCGCTATCACGCGATTTTAATATCAAGCCCAAATTAACATGCACCGATTTAATTATTAAAAATATTTTTCATATATTTTGAGTCCTGTGACCTTGACCATATATGACCCCAATCTTTGATGGCTCCCTAAAAAACATTCAGGTACGAAGTTTGATTGAAATCTGACATTTAGTTCTTGAGATTTTGGCATTACAAGCTTTTTTGCATGTATAATGAGTCCCGTGACCTTGACCTTAACCTCATGACCCCAACATTTTATGGCTACGTTGACTCTTTATGATACATTCAGGTACCGAGTTTGATTGAAATCTGACATTCAGTTCTTGAAATTTTGCCAATGTTACAAGCCATTTTCGCATACATATTGAGTCCTGTGACCTTGACCTTTGACCTCATGACCCCCCAAATCTAAGCAGATCAGTGGTACCCCGATATGTACACTCATACCAAGTTTGAAATTGATCCGTCAACCGGTTCTTGAGATATCGCAAGAACGAGGCGCATACATTGAGTCCTGTGACCTTGACCTTTGACCTCATGAACCCCAAAATCTAATCAGATCATTGCCACCCCAATATCTACACTGATACCAAGTTTGAATTTGATCCGTCAACCAGTTCTTGAGATATCGCAAGAACGAGGCATTTTTGCATATATATTGAGTCCTGTGACCTTGACCTTTGACCTCATGACACCCAAAATCTAATCAGATCATTGTCACCCCAATATGTACACTCATACCAAGTTTGAAATTGATCCGTCAACTGGTTCTTGAGATATCGCGAGAACGAAAACGGGACGTACGGACGGACGTACGGACGGACGGACGGACGGACAACCCGAAAACATAATGCCTCCGGCCACTTCGTTGGCGGAGGCATAAAAAAGCTAATTATAACGCTAAGCATTCTAGATGAACACAAAATATACAAACATTGCTCAACTGACAATAAGCGAAGCACTAATTATGCACAGATACACTAATGATTCAAGATATTATAGGCACAACACATCTACACTATTCACTAATTTTAGAAGTTTTAAAATGATTCTTCATATGAAACACCAAGTAGATCTTGGGTTAAGTCATACCAAAGACTTTAAAAATGGTACCTACTGCCTTCTAGTCTGGCACTTGGCATTTATAGAATTTATAGAATTTATACATGCACATAACTACCAGAGGACTAGCCCTCTTTTGCAGCTTTCATTACTTGAGTGTAAACTAGGGCTACTCAAACTAAAATAGGTGCTGCCATAAAATGTACCAAATCGGCACAGGAAGGAATTTCACGCCATTTACAGCTTTGTTTGTATGGTGAACAAATGTCAAAATGGTTCTTCATAAGAAACATCAACTGAAGAGCTCATATGAAGAAGCCAATAAAACCATTTTTACCAATTCAAGATTAAACAAAGAAAATGTGTGATACTTATAAACTTATCTCCCCAAACTACCTTGTTAAAGGGGACCACCAGCCAAAGAACAACACATAATTATATGTTTTGGAACCGTTTTGTGATATCAAATAGATACCCAACATTTTGCAAAGGGTTGTGTAATTCATAAACAAACAATTAATTTCCACCACTTACGGAACCACTATTATTTCCTGGTTCTGTACGGGCCAAACATTTGCGAGTGCGCCAATGCTATTCACGCGTACATTTGGAGACAATAGAATCCCGGACGATTCGTTCGCTCTGGACAAAGTAGTCTTCATACATGCAGACCCATGAACGCATGCTTTAGAATGGTGATACGTTTTCCAATTTTTTTTTCTTTTTTCTGGAAACATATTTTTGTGAATTTGTTGATGGAATGGACTACTAAAGATGTTACCTTTCATTTATAAGAATATTATTTTTGGGTGGTGGTACCCTTTAAGCAATGGGTAAGGTATGATTTAAAAGACAATATTTTGTGTATTCAATGGTACCCTTACCTTCAAAGTTATGAAAATGGCATTCTTCAGTTTTTATATATGAACTCTTCAACTACAGATGAACTAATAGCACCATTCTAATCATTTCACTTTGACTATAGGCAAAACAATATATATTTATGCAGTGTGAAACACCAAACATAGATGAACTTTATAGCATCATTATAATAATTTCACTTTGACTAGAGGCAGAACAATATAAATTATATACATGTATATATATAGGCAAACAAAATGTTACAAAAACACTGTAAGGAAACATAGTTTATTTACGGTGTTTCCTCATGTGACATCCTCAGGTGTTTTTGTAACGTTTTGTTTGCAGACCAACTTTTTAAACTTACATGTATGAAACAGTGCTGAAACACCAAACATAGATGAACTTAGCATCATAATAATAATTTCACTTTGACTGAAGACACAGAACGATATATATGCAGAGTGTGAATGCACTAGGCTCATGACATCCTCACCTTCTTGTTGTCTACCTTGTCCTCCCCATCCACTACAAACTTGTATGCGTAGTCTCCCGCCAGGAGATCCACTTTAACGCTGAAGCAGCCATCACTGTAGGGTGTGTGGTAACAGGTTTTCATTCATCATCAAACAACTGGCATTGAGACTATGGCATACATTGGGATCAAGCTATCCGCAGTGCACGCACACCTAGTAGTTTACATCAAACTTTTTTTCCAAACCTTTTAGCTTATAATGCAGCCTAATTTGATTTTGATTTTGTTTTATTCTCAAACTTGTCTATACTGAAAAATGAGAATGTTAATACATGTAACTGAAAACTAGGTGTGATCTCATGAAGATAGCTTGATTTCTTTCAAATAAAAAAATACCAGTTTGCTCCCACACATGCCCTTTTCATTAAAATCATAATCCCTCTGAAGTTTTGGTATGAATATGGGTGAATTTTCTATCCCAGTCTGACTATGTAGGCTCAGACGCTATGATGTCACATTATGAGTTGGTATGCATGCCTCATACGCATATCGTCTCTCAAGTTGCAACATCCAATGTGATGATCAAGAATGCACATTTGGGCGATTCCGGCAACGGACAGGAGCAATGAACCAAGCCATGCAAGCACGTTTATAAAGCCCACCTCACAATATGGGATCCGATCTGTTTTGAAGACCAATTCGGGATCTGAACCAGACTACAAGCATTTAATAGGCACATCTTGCTTTAGTTCAGATATGCAGAACATGTTCTTCGGATCAAAATTGGATCCTGTAGAGTGCGATGAGTTTAAAACACTTGACATAATGATGCCTCAGTCCACATAGTCGACGTATGATCAAAATTGTCTCCAATGACAGATGAATAATGGTGACCAAAAAAAAGAGGACCCATAAACATGATCCGAGTGACCAGAGAAGAGCATGTATGAGGGTGAAGCAAACTGATAACAAGATGGATAATGAATATGACGACTGATTAACCTTCTCAGGACCACAGTTATGTGAGGGCCATTAAAGCCATCACATATATCATGCCCCTAGGGTACTGGAAGGGTAATAGAAATACAGTCAAACCTGTCTTCGTGGCCACCAAAAGTGATCTCCTGTAGTGAAAAACAATGTAATAGTACCTGTCTATAAAGGTCACCTGTCCACATTGATCACTTTTCCTTTTGGTGGCCAATATACACAGGTTTGACTGTAAATGTTTGACCGGCAGCCACGTTACCTGTCTCAGACTGGCCCTCCACTGCCCATCTACGACAAACTTGTATGTCCACACTCCGGGGTTGAGGAAGACTTTATGTGAGAACATTCCATCATCACTGCCTTCAGCAATAGCATTAGAGGGACAGTGGCACAGGGGTGATACATAGGAGGGTGGGGGTAGGGTGGGTGGAAGGGGTGAAAGGGGTAATTGGGTGGTAAGAGTGTTGAGGTAGAAGGGGTGTGAGGGAAAGTTGAGTGGTATGAGGGGGGGGGGGGGGAGGGGGTAAGAGAAGGGGTGTAAGGGATAGTTGAGTGGTAAGAGGGTGGGGGAGAAGGGGTGTAATGGGTAGTTGAGTGGTAGGAGGGTTTGAGGTAAAAGGGATGTCAGGGGTAGATGAGTAGTAGGAGGGTGGGAGGGGGTTGAAGGGGTGTAAGGTGTAGTTAAGTTGTAGGAGGTTGGGGGGGGGGGGGGGGAGAAGGGGTGTAAGGGGTAATTGAGTGGTAGGAGGTTGGGGTGTAGTTAAGTTGTAGTAGGATAGGGGTGGAAGGGGTGTAAGGGGTGTAAGGGGTAGTTGAGTGGTAGGGGTTGGGTGTAGTTGAGTTTTAGTAGGGTAGGGGTTGAAGGGGTGTAAGGGGTAGTTGAGTGGTAGGAGGTTGGGGTGTAGTTAAGTTGTAGTAGGGTAGGGGTGGAAGGGGAGTAAGGGGTAGTTGAGTGGTAGGGGTTGGGTGTAGTTGAGTTTTAGTAGGGTAGGGGTGGAAGGGGTGTAAGGGGTAGTTGAGTGGTAGGAGGTTGGGGGTAGAAGGGGTAAGGGGTAGTTGAGTAGGGTAGTTGAAAGGTTGGGGATGGGGTACAAGGGGTGTAAAGGGAAGTCGAGTGGTAGGAGGTTTGTGGTAAAAGGGAAGTAAGGGATAGGTGAGAGGTAGGAGGTTGGGGTAGAAGGGGTGGAAGGGGTGTAAGGGGTAGTTGAGTGGTAGGAGGTTGGGGGTAGAAGGGGTAAGGGGTAGTTGAGTGGTAGTTGAAAGGTTGGGGATGGGGTACAAGGGGTGTAAAGGGAAGTCGAGTGGTAGGAAGTTGGGGGTAGAAGGGGTGAAAGAAGGTGGGGGGGGGGTAGAAGTGGTGTAAGGGGTAAGTGGGTGGTAGGAGGGTGTTAGATTCAGCATTATAGCAATATAGTGAGATACAGGAATGACGTAGTAGGGGTTAAGTGGAGTTGGGGTCGGTGAGGTATATTAAGGTAGTTTAGGATAGCCAGGTAGAAGGAGTGGTGGTGGTGGTGGTGTTGGCAGTGTTGGGGTGGGGTTAGACAATAAGTGTAGGTGGTTGCCAGGAGAGGGTTATATAGATTATAGATAAGTGATGAGTGATTGAGCAAGATATAGCAATGCAACAAACAAATACAAGACAAAACAAGACAAGAGCAGTTTGTAGACAAATGAATATGATAATTTGAGTGTTGCGAAAATAGATATGTACCATCAAATTAAAATTGTCATATACATTGTTGTATGTGCATAAGTGTATAGGTTGAATGGTGTAGTAAATGTAATGAAGAATCAATATGTTGGGATGTAAATTAAAAAAAAAAAACAATGTAATATTACAAAGTAAATTAATGAGTTTGAATTACAATGATTTTAATATGGTGATGAGTTTTTCAAATTAAAAATGTCACAAGAAAATGTACATACGAAACAAGTGAAAAGAATGAAATGAGTTTGAATTATGGAAAAATAGAGGAAATTGTCCATGAAACCATTTAAAGGAGGGAAGAAGCAAGAGAAGTACAACACAAAAAGAAGAAAAAAAGAAAACATAAACAAATTACACCACTGAGAAAATTATCAATGAACATAAATTTAACTTATGAGCTCATGCAACATGCATAATGGACTTTGTGTACAAAACAAGCAACTACTTTTACTTGGCTTTTGCTTGGGGACAAATTCAAACAATAAATATTCTTCTACCACAGTTCGCCCCAAGCAAAATCCTTTTAAAAGCAATTGCCCTTTTTAAATGAACATGACCTAATGTCTAGTGTTTGAAAATTAATTTATGAGAACATTAAACAAATTTACGAATTGTGAGTAATGACAAACATGTAGTTTTTTATATGGTGGTTATCAATGTTACTAGATCTGTCAATGTTTTTAAATGTTTTCTTTTCTTACTACTTTGTTTTCACATGGAATTATCGATTCCGCAACAATTTAAGCGTGCATTTGGTTATTTGGTTGCAGATTGCATGTTCTTCAGCCAATGTATTCATTCTTATTATTACACGTTTCTTATTAATAAAGCGTAGCGATATCTTGGCATGCATCATGCAGTTTCTGGTTGGCAAGAGGTGGCTTAACTTTATGATTACACATGAATACACTGGTTACTTTGGAGAGTGGACGTATTATAAAATTAGGAACATTTCAAATAATAAATTATTCAATTGTCTCTGAATTCTACTCTAAGTGTAATAACTTTACAAACTTTTATAAAATACGATGGCCAGTACCTCAATTGTTTAATCCCGACAAAACTTTCACCCCTCCCAAATCCCCTTAAAAATAGTAGGATTAGGTATTATTTTCATTAATGAAATTCATATATATTTTTTAATTTTCATACTGCAGTATTATTGTAGAAACACTTCATTTTTAATTTTAAAAGTATCCTTCTTTCACAGAAGTTGTAATCTATAGAAAATTTCTCCAATGATTTTTTCAAAATTTGCACCCCCCCCCCCCCCCCCCCTCAAAAAAAATGATAAACAGCAAAAAATTCTTATTTTTTCAGGTTCCATGAGTCATTTTCTTCATGGCAAGGCCAGGGAATTCCCCACTGACATGGAGTAGGCATGGAATGGATATACGTGTACGCACACTTGGTTGAGCTGTATCTGTTCTTTCCAGTCGTTGAAGCTCCCCGTCACAAACACCTCCTGCCCCCCTTCCTCCCAGCGGAACTCCACCGCCACCTTCCCCGCCGGTGCCTGCTCCCCCGATGGGCCGTCTGAGAAAGAAAACAAACGTTATATTTTATTGAAAAAAATAACAGTGCGGTATTAAACACCCCCTTCCTCCAAGCGGAACTCTACCGCCACTAACAGTGCAGTATTAAACAAACACTTCATGACTTTTGCAAACCTTTCTTAGTGGTGTCTGCTTCCCCCAAGGACTGTCTGAAAAAGAAAACAACAACTTCATTTGATCAAATTGATACATGCTTTTTTTCTTGTTTCTTTTAAGATCGCAGTAACAAACACTTCCGGTCCCAACTAAACTTTTCACGCTGGTGACTGTCCCCCAACCCTCCCCCCCCCCCCCCCCCCCACCCACAAACCATCTACAAACAACAGAGAAAACAACCAGTGCGGTAGGAACAAAAAAAATATTGTACAAATAATGTTAGGAAAAAAATGATGTCATGATCTTTCCTTTCAGCAAATGAAGTTCTTGTCAGAAACACACCCTTTCCTCTTTCCTCACAACGGAACTCCACGCAAGACTTTTCTGCTGTTGTCTGCTCCCTCTGTGGTCCATTTCAAAACAAAAATAAAAGCTATTTTCTTTGAAAAAGTGCAACTAAATGTTCTACTATGGTATCAATCAAAACATCATACACAATTTATCTTTGTATGTGGACATCCACCCCCCCCCCCCCCCCCCCCAACAACAAAAAATTTTATTATTTTTTTTATTGGTGTTACCCGCCCACTCTTAACATTTCCCAACTCATTGTGTGCTAACAAAAGCTTGGCAGACATCTTTAGGCATTGTGACCCTAGTAGCCTAAAGGTCACAGCGAAGATTGAAAAGCAGTCTTCAAAAATCAGTATTTTTCCTTTTATAATACAAACAAGACAAATATTTTTGAATAAAAATGAGGCTCAATGCATGACCCCAATAATTCTTGGCATAGATTCCTGGCATTTTTTGACAAACAAAAATTGGCTTTTGTAGTCTGTTCCAAATAAATAAAACAAACTGTAAGACTGTAAGAAAAAACAGCAACACTGACGTTATATCATAGCGATTTATGGAAATTCCTCTGTCACCTTTCGATGCCCCTTTTCATTACTCATCAAATTCAGGTTTAGTATTTCCCTCTTTGATGATTCTAATTGGCAGAGGACTGAGCCTGAGAAATCCCTGGCTGGAATCAAAGGAAAATCTTTTACCATTCAACATCATTATATAGAATTTCTTTCAAACTGGGATCGTGACAGTCAGAACTATCAACCTCAAAAAACTCTGTACTATAAAACTCACACATGCAGCCTGAATATATAACAGATCCATAACAGGTCAATTTCTCAAAGCATCTAACATATTTAGTGCACCATTTCAATGATGTTGGACTCAAATTAAAGGGTATCACCACCCAAAAATAATATTCTTATAAATGAAAGGTAACATATTTAGTAGTCCATTCCATCAACAAGTTCAGTTCGCACCCCCGACTTTGAAATTTTTTCCGATGGAAAAAAGTGCGCCTTATACACGGAGTTTACGGTAATTGGAAAACGCATCACCATTCTAAAGCATGCGTTCATGGGTCTGCATGTACGAAGACTACCTTTGTCCAGAGCGAACGAATTGTCCGGGGATTCTATTGTCTCCAAACGTACGCGTGAATAGAATTAGCTCACTTGCAAATGTTTGGCACGTACGGAACCATGAAATAATAATGGTTCCGTAAGTGGTGGTAATTAATTGCATTTTTAAAAAATTACACAACCCTTTGAAAAGTGTTGGGTATCTACAATGTATTTGATATCACAAAACGGTACCAAAACATATAATTATGTGTTGTTCTTTGCCTGTTGGTCCCCTTTAAAGGGCAATGCAACTCAAGAAAAGAGTTAATACTACTTTATACATCATAATATTCCTGTTTATTATATGTAACATTACTCCGACTCAGATTTCTGCTTTGGAAGAAAAATGTGTAAACTCTATAGGCTTTACCACTATTTACGCGAACACTGGAGGCTGCCATTATTAGGTTTGTACGGACGTCGGTCAATGATATGCATTAATGCACTTCAATAGCTCCTATTGAAACCATTGTCTGAATACTTGTAGATGCGCATCTACTACAAGTATTCAGACAATGGTTTCAATAGGAGCTATTGAAGTGCATTAATGCATATCATTGACCGATGTCCGTACAAACCTAATAATGGCGGCCTCCAGTGTTCGCGTAAATAGTGGTAAAGCCTATAGACTTTTCACATTTTTCTTCCAAAGCAGAAATCTGAGTCGGAGTAATGTTACATATAATAAACAGGAATATTACGATGTATAAAGTAGTATAAACTCTTTTCTTGAGTTGCATTGCCCTTTAAAGTACTCACCCTGCCCCTCAAAAAGTAAACAAGAAAAAAGAGCATCTAAAGCTTTTTTCCTAATGTTGGAGCACTCTAAAGTTCTAATGCATGGAACATGATTCAGATTCAGTGTGTAAATTTACTGGAGAAAAAAATTAGCAAGTTTATATTCTTGTCCTCACTAGTGACTGCTAATTTGTCAATGTATAAAACATGATATGTATAAAACATGATTTATAACAATTGTGGCAATTTTAAGCTGTCAGAATTACTAACCCCCCACAAATTTGTTTATTAAATGAGCAAATTTTCCCCTAGTTCTCACTCGTGACTGCTGGTGTGCTATCGTCAGCCTCCTTGGTTTCCACGGTGACCGCTTCCTTTGGTGCGGCGGGATCCTCTGCGGCAGGAGGCGCATCTCCGTTGGCTGCAGGGGCAGAGGGCTCTTCAGCGGGCTTCTCAGTTGTTGGGGTAGCCTCTTCAACAGCAACCTGCTCAGGCTGGGGCGCTGCCTCCTCCACTGGCGCTGCCTCTGTCTGAACTACTGGCTCTGGTTCAACTGGAGCCTATAGTTTGAAAAAAAATTACAGAAACAGGTTTCCTTAACACTTTCATTCATTTTGGGTAATCGTTTTTTCATAATGTTAGTGGTTCAGAGAAAGTTGACTAGGACGACTCTTCAACCGCAACCTGCTCAGGCTGGGGCACTGCCTCCTCCACTGGGACTGCCTTTGTCTGACATACTTACTGGCTATGGTTCAACTGGAGCCAATAGTTGGATAGGAGAGGTTGGAAACATGTTTGTTTTATTTATTACACTTTGATTAGTTAGTGTTAGATGTTAAATTAAAGTTGGCTATGAATACACCTTCCAACAGCGCGCCCTGCTAGGGAACCGGCCTGTACCACTGGGGCTGCCTCTTTCTCTATTATACTGGCTCTTGTTCTACTGAAGCATGTAGTAATGATAAGAGAGGATTGAAAAGGGTTTTCTTAACACTTATATTTATAATTGTTAATATTTTAAAACATTTGTTTAAATGGAGCCTGTCAAATTTGCATAAAGTTCTGTATCAGTGCCAACTAGTGGCTCAGGATCATATTGTGCCTGTTTGTCAAACAAGCCAGAATATTGTGACCTTCCAATTTGTAAGGCTCAAACACAGCTTGAAAAGGACAAAATCTGAAAGAAACACAGCAAACTCTAGTACAATACCTCAGGTGCCTGTTCCTGTGAGGGTTCATTTGCCACAGATGGAATTTCCTCCACTGCATCATACGTTTCTGCAGAGGCCTACAGTGAGCAAGAGGAAAGAAAGTGCTAGGGTGTCTTCTAGGAAACATCGTCGACCAAACTTGTCTGGTCTTCATATTTCTCAAAATAAAAAATATATCACTATGGAAACCTTCCTCGCTTACAACTACTCTTTTCAAAACCAGTGAAAACAAATAGAATATTCATTCTGATAACCAGGTCATGGACTTTGAAATAAAATATGGAGAAACATGGAAAGCAGCTTTAAAGAACACAGCAATCTCAGGCAAAATAACTCATGTGCCTGTTCCTGTGAGGGTTCTGTTGTCACAGGTGGAGTTTCCTCCTCAGCATCAGGGGTTTCTGCAGATGGAGCTTCAATGGCATCATGTGTTTCTAAAGATGGAGGATCCTCTACTGGATTAGGAGTTTCTGAAAATGGAGTTTTCTCCACTGCATCAGGTGAATCTGCAGATTTCCTCTACTGCATCAGGCTTTTCTTCAAGTGGAGTTTCCTCCACTGCATCAGGGGTTTCTGCAGATGGAGTTTCACCCACTGCATCAGGTGTTGTTTCTGAAGATGGAGTTTCCTCCACTGCATCAGGGGTTTCTGAAGATGGAGTTTCCTCTACTGCATCAGTCTTTTCTTTGGATGGAGTTTCCTCCACTGTATCAGGGGTTTCTTCAGATGGAGTTTCCTCAACTGCATCAGGCTTTTCTTCAGATGGAGTTTCCTCCACTGTATCAGGGGTTTCTTCAGATGGAGTTTCATCCACTGCATCAGGTGTTTTCTGCAGATGGAGTTGCATCCACTGCATCAGGCTTTTCTGTAGATGGAGTTTCCTCGACTTCATCAGGTGTTTCTGCAGATGGAGTTTCCTCTACTTCTGCAGATGGAGTTTCCTCCACTGCATTAGGCGTTTTTGCAGGGGCCTTAAATGGGCAAGGAGAGAAATTGCTAGGGTTTCTGTACAGAACCACCATCAACTATAACATTTATTCATGAGACCTTTCAGAAAAGTGTATTTATCTTCATTGAAACTTGATAAAACTACAAACATTTCTCTCTTCAAAACTGGCCCTCAATTTAATAATCAACACATGCAAGCAGACAAGAGTTCTGGATCATGTAAATATAAAGAAATTTACCAAAATTAGATCATCGTAATACGTAATAAACCATGAAAAACAATGGAACAAAATGATATTAATTTTTAAAAAAGACATGGAACTTAAAATAAAATGTGGCAATACATGGAATTCTCCTGAACATAAAACACAGCAAACTCAGGCAAAATTCCTCAGGTGCCTGTTGTGGGGGTTCTTTTGCCACAGATCGAGTTTCCTCCACTGCATCAGACGTTTCTGCAGGGGCCTAAAATATTCAAGAGGGCAGAAACAAGAAGTGTCTTCACAGAACCAACAACAACAAAAACTTTAGCTTCAGTAATCAGGACAATGAGTCGGTTCTTCTTAGCAACCATCTTATTCAAAAGGAAGAATATCTTCTACGTTGAAAACCTTCATGGACTTCAAATATTTCTGTTTAAGAATCCATTTTAACAATAAACACATGCAAGCAGACAAGTGTTCGGGATGATGAAAAAGGAAAGAAATTCCATGACTTGAGGTCAGAAGATGGAGAAATAAAATTGTTAGAAAAACTAACAACGAAAATCAATGAAATTAAAAAAAACTTCAGTTGAATAACATAGACATAAAACTTGTAAAAACAATATTGAAGAACATGGAATGTGCCTTTACAGAACACAGCAAACTCAGGCAAAATACCTCAGGTGCCTGTTCCTGTGTGGGTTCTGTTGTCACAGGTAAAGTTTCCTCCACCTCATCAGGGGTTACTTCAGATGGAGTTTCCTCCTTTGCATCAGGCGATTCTACAGATAAAATTTCCTCCACTGCATCAGTCTTTTCTTCGGATGGAGTTTCCTCCACTGCATCAGACGTTGCTTCTGAAGAAGGAGTTTCCCCAACTGCATCAGGGGTTTCTGCAGATGGAGTTCCCTCTACTGCATCAGTCTTTTCTTCGGATGGAGTTTCTTCCACTTCATTAGGGGTTTTCGCAGATAGGGTTTCTTCCACTGCATCAGTCTTTTCTACGGTTGGAGCTTCCACCACTACATCATCGGTTGGAGTTTCCTCCACTGCATCAGGCATTTCTACAGAAGGAGTTTCCCCAACTGCATCAGGGGTTTCTGCAGATGGAGTTTCCTCTACTGCATCAGTCTTTTCTACGGTTGGAGTTTCCTCCACTGCATCAGGCGTTTCTACAGAAGGAGTTTCCTCCTCTGCATTAGACATTTCTGCAGGGGCCTTAAAAGATCAAGAGAGCAGAAGGGACAGGTGTCTTCAGAGAACCAACATCAACAAAAAAATTCAGTTATCAGAAAAATGATTTGTTTCTTCTTAGCAACAATCCTAATCGAAAGGAAGAATATCTTCCACGCTAGAAACCTTCATGGACTTTAATTCTGTTTTAGAACCCACTTGATTTTAACAATGAACACATGCAAGCAGGCAAGTGCTATTGATGAAAAAGGAAAGAAATTAAATGGCTTGAGGTCAGAATATGGAGAAATAAAACTAGAAAAACTAACAATGAAAATCTATGAAATCAAAGAGATCTTCACTTGAATAACACAGACATGAAATTTGTAAAACCAACATTGAAGAACATGGAATAGGCCTTTACAGAACACAGCAAAATACCACAGGTGCCTGATCATGTGAGGGTTCTGTTGTCACAGGTTCTGTCATAGGTAAAGTTTCCTCCACCTCATCAGGGGTTTCTGTGGAAGGAGCTTCCTCCAATGCATCAGGCGATTCTACAAATAAACTTTCCTCCACTGCATCAATCTTTTCTTCAGATGGAGTTTCCTCCACTGCATCAGGCGTTGCTTCTGAAGGAGTTTCCCCAACTGCATCAGGGGTTTCTGCAGATGGAGTGTCCTCTACTGCATCAGTCTTTTCTCCGGATGGAGTTTCCCCAACTGGATCGGAGGTTTCCGCAGATGGAGTTTCTTCAACTGCATCATTCTTTTCTACGGTTGGAGTTTCCTCAACTGCATCAGGAGTTGTTGCTGGAGATGGAGTTTCACAAACTGCATCAGGCGTTTCTGTGAATGGAGTTTCCTCCACTGCATCAGGCATTTGTACAGAAGGAGTTTCCTCCAGTGCATCAGGGGTTTCTGCAGATGGAGTTTCTTCTACTGCATCAGTCTTTTCTTCGGATGGAGTTTCCTCCATTGCATTAGGGGTTTCTTCCACTGCATCAGTCTTTTCTACGGTTGGAGCTTCCTCCACTACATCAGTCTTTTCTTCGGTTGGAGTTTCCTCCACTTCATCAGGCGTTTCTACAGAAGGAGTTTCTTCCACTGCATCAGACGTTTCTGCAGATAGAATTTCCTCCAGTACAATAGGCGTATCTGTAGGTGCCTAAAATGGGCAAGGAGAGAAAGTGCTAGGGTGTCTTCACAGAACCACTATCAACTATAACATTTAGTCATGAGACCTTCAAACAAACCCCCCCCCCCCCCAAACAAAAACAAAAACAGAAACTTTACAAAGCTATGAATATTACTCTTTTCAAAGTGAGGAGTCAAAGTAAGCAGACAAGAGTTCAGGATCATGGAAATATAAAGAAATTCACCAAAATTATATCATTATTTTATAAAACCATGAAAAACAATAAAACAAAAAGATATTTGAAAATTAAACGAGACATGGAACTTGAAATAAAATATGGCAAGACATGGAATTCTTCTGAACAAAACACAGCAAACTCAGGCAAAATACCTCAGGTGCCAGTTGTGGGGATTCTGTTGCCACAGACGGAGTTTCCTCCACTGCATCAGTCGTTTCTGCAGAGGCCTAAAATGATCAAGGACATAAAGGACTGGTGTCTTCAGGAAACCAACATCAACAACAACTTTAGCTTCAGTAATCAGGACAATGAGTCGTTTCTTCTTAGCAACCATATTATTCAATAGGAAGAATATCTTCCACGCTGAAAACCTTCATGGACTTCAAATATTTCTGTTTAAGAATCCATCTTGATTTTAACAATGAACACATGCAAGCAGGCAAGTGTTCCGGATGATGAATAAGGAAAGAGATTCATTGGCTTGAGGTCAGAATATGGAGAAATAAAACTAGAAAAACTAACAACAAAAATAAATGAAATCAAAAAGATCTTCACTTGAATAACAAAGGCTGTGTACAAAACACTTGTAACTTGTAAAACAACATTGAAGAACATGGAATGGGCCTCAGGCAAAATACCTCGGGTGCCTGTTCCTGTGAGGGTTCTGTTGTCACAGGTAAAGTTTCCTCCACCTCATCAGGGGTTAGTTCAGATGGAGTTTCCTCCTTTGCATCAGGCGATTCTACTGATGGAGCTTCCACCACTGCATCAGGCGTTTCTGCAGATGGAGTTTCATCTACTTCATCAGTCTTTTCTAGGGTTGGAGCTTCCTCCACTACATCAGTGTTTTCTTCAGATGGAGTTTCCTCCACTGCAATAGGGGTATCAGCAGATGGAGTTTCTTCCACTGCATTAGTTTTTTCTTCGGATGGAGTTTCCTCAACTGCATCAGGAGTTGTTGCTGAAGATGGAGTCTCCCCAACTGCATCAGGTGTTTCTACAGAAGAAGTTTCTTCCACTGCATCATTCTTTTCTACGGTTGGAGCTCCCTCCACTACATCAGTCTTTTCTTCGGTTGGAGTTTCCTCCACTGCATCAGGCATTTCTACAGAAGGAGTTTCTTTAACTGCATCAGACGTTTCTGCAGATAGAGTTTCCTCCAGTACACTAGGCGTATCTGTAGGTGCCTAAAATGGGCAAGGAGAGAAAGTGCTAGGGTGTCTTCACAGAACCACTATCAACTATAACATTTAGTCATGAGACCTTTAAACAAAACCCCCTAAAAAAAATTGAAACTTTGCAAAGCTTTGAATATGACTCTTTTCAAAGTGAGGAGTGAAAGTAAGCAGACAAGAGTTCAGGATCATGGACATATAAAGAAATTCACCAAAATTATATCATTATAAAACCATGAAAAACAATAGAACAAAAAGATATTTGAAAATTAAACGAACATGGAACTTGAAATAAAATATGGCAAGACATGGAATTCTTCTGAACAAAACACAGCAAACTCAGGCAAAATACCTCAGGTGCCAGTTGTGAGGGTTCTGTTGCCACAGTTGGAGTTTCCTCCACTGCATCAGTCGTTTCTGCAGAGGCCTAAAATGATCGAGGACAGAAAGGACAGGTGTCTTCAGGAAACCAACATCAACAAAACTTTAGCTTCAGTAATCAGGACAATGAGTCGTTTCTTCTTAGCAACCATATTATTTAAAAGGAAAGAATATCTTCCACGCTGAAAACCTTCATGGAATTCAAATATTTCTGTTTAAGAACCCATCTTGATTTTAACAATGAACACATGCAAGCAGGCAAGTGTTCTGGATGATGAATTAGGAAAGAGATTCATTGGCTTGAGGTCAGAATAGAAAAACTAACAACAAAAATGTAACTTGTAAAACTACATTGAAGAATATGGAATGGGCCTTTACAGAACACAGCAAACTCAGGCAAAATACCTCGGGTGCCTGTTCCTGTGAGGGTTCTGTTGTCACAGGTAAAGTTTCCTCCACCTCATCAGGGGTTAGTTCAGATGGAGTTTCCTCCTTTGCATCAGGCGATTCTACTGATGGAGCTTCCTCCACTGCATCAGGTGTTTCTGCAGATGGAGTTTCCTCTACTTCATCAGTCTTTTCAAGGGTTGGAGCTTCCTCCACTACATCAGTCTTTTCTTCGGATGGAGTTTCCTCCACTGCAATAGGGGTATCAGCAGATGGAGTTTCTTCCACTGCATCAATTTTTTCTTCGGATGGAGTTTCCTCAACTGCATCAGGAGTTGTTGCTGAAGATGGAGTCTCCCCAACTGCATCAGGTGTTTCTACAGAAGAAGTTTCTTCCACTGCATCATTCTTTTCTACGGTTGGAGCTCCCTCCACTACATCAGTCTTTTCTTCGGTTGGAGTTACCTCCACTGCATCAGGCATTTCTACAGAAGGAGTTTCTTCAACTGCATCAGACGTTTCTGCAGATAGAGTTTCCTCCAGTACACTAGGCGTATCTGTAGGTGCCTAAAATGGGCAAGGAGAGAAAGTGCTAGGGTGTCTTCACAGAACCACTATCAACTATAACATTTAGTCATGAGACCTTTAAACAAAACCCCCTAAAAAAAATTGAAACTTTACAAAGCTTTGAATATGACTCTTTTCAAAGTGAGGAGTGAAAGTAAGCAGACAAGAGTTCAGGATCATGGAAATATAAAGAAATTCACCAAAATTATATCATTATAAAACCATGAAAAACAATAGAACAAAAAGATATTTGAAAATTAAACGAACATGGAACTTGAAATAAAATATGGCAAGACATGGAATTCTTCTGAACAAACCACAGCAATTTCAGGCAAAATACCTCAGGTGCCTGTTGTGGGGGTTCTGTTGCCACAGATGGAGTTTCCTCCACTACATCAGACGTTTCAGCAGGGGCCTAAAAAAACAAGAGGATAGAAAGGACAGGTGTCTTCAGAGAACCAACATCAACAAAAACTTCAGCTTCAATACTCGGAACAATGATTTGTTTCTTCTTAGCAACAATCCTATTAGAAAGGAAGAATATCTTCCATGCTGGAAACGTTCATGGACTTTAATTCTGTTATAGAATCCATCTTGACTTTAGCAATGAACACATGAAAGCAGGAAAGTGTTCCGGATGATGAAAAAGGAAAGAAATTCAATGAAATAAAAAGATCTTCACTTGAATACAAAGACATAAAACTTGTAAAATCAACATTAAAGAACATGAAAAGGGCCTTTACAGAACACAGCAAACTCAGGCCCGAAAAGTACCTCAGTTGCCTGTTCCTGTGAGGGTTCTGTTGTCACAGGTAAAGTTTCCTCCACCTCATCAGGGGTTACTTCAGATGGAGTTTCCTCCTTTGCATCGGGCGATTCTACAGATGAAATTTCCTCCACTGCATCAGTTTTTTCTTCGGATGGAGTTTCCTCCACTGCATCAGGCGTTGCTTCTGAAGAAGGAGTTTCCCCAACTGCATCAGGGCTTTCAGCAGATGGAGTTTCCTCTACTGCATCAGTCATTTCTCCGGATGGAGTTTCCTCCACTGCAATAGGGGTTTCTGCAGTTGGAGTTTCTTCCACTGCATCAGTCTTTTCTTCGGATGGAGTTTCCTTCAC
>JBAMJV010006925.1:10000-84872 GCA_037951105.1 Echinarachnius parma | reverse complement strand
CCGCTGCCAGGTTGGTCAGGATCTTGGGTACAAAGAACGGACTCACCTTCTTGTATCCCTGAAACAACGACAAATACAAATAAATATTAGTCGGTGACAGACAGGCTTTGAATTTTCTAGAAAATTGATGGGTGGAAAATTCTCGCATAAGTTTTAACCCCGAGGTGGTATTCTGTAAGGACCTTAGGAGGTGAAGTTGATCCTAAAATCAACTTTGGTATTCTGTTAGTTGCTCTTAGTGTTGATCTTAAGGCCAACTCTTAGAAGTTGTTCTTATCTTGAAGATGCACATGTAAATTTATGCAAATGTATGCAAATTAGTTTCCTATGATAAGAATTATTCTGTAACTGCAGTTAAGATCAACGCGCGCTCCTAAAACATAAGACTGCCCCTACCCTGTCTTAGCCATTGAATAATACATGCAACAATATTTGCAAAATTGCTATAGCGCGTAAGACAAGAAAATGTGCACTCAGTGAACAATGAACCTCGCGTTGTGTGTTTGTTGTGCATGGAGAAACAATCAAAACTCGAGTAGCCCAAGCCAGGCCCCAAGGGTAAAATTAAGATGAAAGGCAATTTGGTTAGATTGCATCTTCATGGCGCAGATTAATTATTCATCAGTTATTCATGCTAAGATCGTCCTAAGATCAACTTACAGAAAACCAATTTTGCACATCTTAGGGAGGTCTTAAAGTTGATCTTAAGAACTACCAAGATCAACTTTAGGATGAACTTACAGAATACCACCCCTGGTCATTGCGTACAGTTCAACCCACAATATACAAATCAAGAATTTAACATGCAAACAAAGAATCCGAGATTAGCAAATTAAAAACTGTAAGCCAATCAAAATGCAACTAAAAAGTAACTGCAATTCAAGAGGTTCAAATTATGTTAATGAAAACGTTTCTATATCAAACCAAATGGATTTAAGAGAAGAATTACCTTTTCTCTTAGAGTGAGCCCCGTGTTGACTATCTCTTGTAGATCGGACATACCCATGCCTACAGCCACACCCTGCCTAACGAAGAATGAAACAAATACATTTCAAAGTTAATATCTAACCGGCTAAAGCGAAACTCACCACTTGTTGGCAAAAAATCAAATCTGAGATTTATATATCATTTGAAAGGGCTATTCAGTAGCTTTAATTTGATACCTATTCCAATTAATTTGGATAATACTTGGCAGTTATGTACATTTTTATATCTCATAATGCGTTAAGTTGAAACTGAGATATAGACGATTCAAATATGACAATTACTATAAAAAAAAAACATGCATACTCGTTTTACAAAATCATATTAATATTTCAAGTTGATTTATTTTGCATTAAAAAGAGCAAACATTTATCTTGCTTGTTATGTCAAAATCTTCATTTGACCCTGGGACCAATTTTCAACTTTGGAAGCCCATAACTGCAAAACATAACATAAAGTAGTATCCAATATAATGTATATGAGAGGTTTCCCAAAACTATTTATGTAGCTTTAATGATGGATTTTTTTTAAAGGTGAAACCAAATGAACTTACCGTCCGATTTTTCTCCTTGTCCTCCTGTGGCATCCATTCTGCATGGGTGACCGCTTCATGCGCCGCAGCCAAGGCAAAAATGGTCGCTTGGCTCATACTGCGAAGATCCTAGGATTGTGGAATAAATTTTTTTTTAATATTTCCAGCTAAAATCTCACCAATTAAACAAACTTTACATGATGTGAGGTAAGAATTTAATATAATTTAAAAACTTACAATACATGAGCCTTCCAATGTCAAAAGCACTTTAACTTTCATTTTGTTAATATCATTTTGATCTATGACTTAAGTTATAGCCCTAATCCTGTTCAAGAGCTTTCTGTCTGTGCTTAGAACAGTTGTTAACATGTTTGGGCCATCGATATAAAAATACTGGATATAGCAACAGCGCCCTCTTCATGAAGCCAGCGACAGTGTGAAAAGTACTCCCAATACAAAAAGTGCTCCATTCACTAGCGTGAATCGATTTACGCGAGTGAATAGAGCACCTTTTGTATTGGGTGTACTTTTAGATATTTGCGGCGGCTTCAACGTCGCGCATTCGGCAGTGTGCAGCGTGCTATATCCAGTGTGTATATCGATGGTCTAGGCTTTCTGTGCCAGCCATACTTATGAAAGGCTGAAGGATTTTGAATGACCTTAAAGGGACTTAGTAACATTGTCCAAATCCTCAAAATCCAATTAGAATTCTAGCAGTTCCCTTTTACCTTGTTTTATTTGTATTAACAATAAAAGCGTGGGACAGGTTTTGTTTTTTTCAAATTTCCATTTCGTTCAAAAGATATTTATGATTGAAGTGTTCGGATATGAAATTATCTACAAGAAGGTCTCTTTTTGGCTGTGTACAAAGTAAGTGCAATGAGTATTAAGTGAATATCCCTATGCATAAATTTTCACTAATTTCTCGGCCAAATAACATCCAATTAACGTGAAATTTTCACACATTACTTTATGGACAACTGCATATCAGATCACACCAATACACATTTTATTAACCATGCATCACTTTTTGCACTTGTCAACAAAGTTACTAGATCCCTTTAACTGTCAATGGGGTCTGCAACTTTGAATGAAAAGACTTTCCCATTCAATAGCTTTTTATATTGCATTCCCTGTCACAAAGCAAAGAATGCACCTGCAGAGCAATGTGACTCTTAAAGGAACTACAGCGTCTAGATGGCCTAATTTTCACAATAGACCGCTTCTGTAATGTATGCAAATAATATGCGTATGACTTAAGACTCTCCGTTGGCAAGCTTAACAATAGTAACTATGTCCGGCAAGCTAAGTTTGCCGGAGCTTGCCGGACATAGTTACTATTGTTAAGCTTGCCAACGGGGAGTCTGACGTCATACGCATAATATTTGCATACATTACAGAAGCGGTCTATTCGGCTCTCTATACGTAATTTTTCCTGAAGAAAAAGAATTTGGCAGTCATTTCTCATGAAATCAATCAATTTGGGGGTAATTAGTAAATATCTAATTGTCCTAGGAACGCCCCTTTTAAATCGCCAAAATGTGACGTCATCTAAAGAACGGACTAATTAACTAAATTCTGTAGATGACGCGTCATGACGTAAGCCAATGAATTGTCAATTACATGTCAATCACGCTGCCGATTCTGGACCCTAAATGTGGGTGGGGCTTAAACTGGCTGCTAAATGAGATTTGGCATCAGACAATTAGTCTCAAATCACTACTGTGTTTATTTTCATGGATTTTTTTTCGGCAGACCTATTTTATAAGTCATCAACTATGGAATAAGTGCCAAAGTACGTTGTATTCTGTAGGTCCTTTAAGATTACTTTTCTCCTTGAAACCAGATCAGTCTGAACTAAAAAGAAGATTTAGAGGACAATGAAATCTCCCCGAATCCTTGAACGGATCCTTGAAAGGTAATGAAATCCAGATAAATCCTTGAATGCACTGTTATACACTAGCATATTTACAATGTTATATTTGACAAGGGACAAATAAATCAAATGAAATAGGAAGGCAATGGTTTGTGATCAACTTACTGATGAAGAAACATAGTTGAGAGCATTGAATTCTCCTTCTTTGTCTCCTTTAGGCACATATCCAACTAAAAATATAAACAAAATCAGATGCAACTCATTCAACACAAATCAATTTAAATTAATTGTCACTTTCAATTGATTGTTTCCCTTTCTGCAATGGGGCCCTAGTGTATGGGAATCCCAATTAGTGAAATTGTATTCCATTGCATAAAGTTTTGCGTTATGGCTGCCTGAATGAAGTGCTCCTAAGGGAATGGAATATAAATTGATGATGATGATGATGATGATGATGATGATGATGATGATGATGATGATGATGATGATGATGATGATGATGATGATGATGATGATGATGATGATGATGATGATGATGATGATGATGATGATGATGATGATGATGATGATGATGATGATGATGATGATGATGATGATGATGATGATGATGATGATGATGATGATGAATAATTATCATCATCATATCATTACATATTAGTCCGACACCCAAGCATATATCATAACAGCTTCTTACCAACACGAGCATTGAATACTAAGGGGATTCAGGGATTTATTTATTTATTTATTTTATTTTATTAATTCAGGGATGAACGTCAGCATAAGGGTTTTCTATAGCTCTGCTGGTAGAGCAATGGTCTAGCAATCCAGAGGACTCGGGTTCAAATACGGGAGAAATTCGTTCTTTTCTTTGTTGCTCATTTTTAAAATTTATAATTATACACTTCTTGTCATTTTTCCTGTTTTCCAAAATAACCCAAACATATTGATAAGAACAGAAGTAATTTGCCTTACCAACTCTGCATGGTATGCCGTTGTATTCATCTCCCTGCAGCCGTGTGATCCCGCTCTTCCCATCCAGAAGGCTCGGCCACACAGAAGAAACACCGACACCTAGGGGACACACAACCCCTGAAATCAAGAAGCAGACATGAAAGAATCACTCATTTTTGAAAGAATCACTCATTTTGAAGGAAATCATGATAAACTCTGCAAAGTGAAAAAGAACCTGATTTTAAGAGGCACTTCAAAAGTGGAAATAGATTTGCATAGTATGCCGTTGTATTCAACTCCTTGCAGGCATGTGATAACACTATTCCTAATTTCCTATCCAGAAGTCTTGACCACACCGAGGAAACGCCCACTCCTAGGGGACTCCTAGGGGATCCGACCCAGGGATCCGCGCACGCTCGCGCTCCCAACTGAGCTAACATTACCTCTGTCGCAAGTCAACGATAGCTAGCGGCATAGCTGCTGATGAAGCCACGCTATTTTACTTTGATTTTAGCGACCGCGAAGTGTGAATTTTACACAACCGCGACACAGCCAAAACCGTCGAATAAATTCATCAAAAATAGCTCAAATTTTGTTAGAAACATTACATCAGACCATCGAGGGATAAGCAAAAAGTGCAGTGAGTGAACCAATTTTTTTTTAAGCCGAGTTTAATTTTAAGTAAATTTGAAATGATGCAAATAAAAACAAAAAAAGGGGTACGAAACTGCATTAGCGCCGAAATTATATATTGTTCATGATCAACTGCAAATGAAAAGTTATGACCTTTTAGTTTAAGAGACAAATCAAAAATGAAAATAGATTTGCATTGGCCATTGCCATTGCCATTGCATGCGCATTGGCATTTGCTTGCCAGGCCATGCCTGTTGTACTGCCTACATGTTTTCAGTGGCGTGGGACTGAACATTTGTGGTAATCTCCTTTTCGATTAATATTTGTCTTGAAATAGCCACGTCTCATGACATGTCAACTCACCGACTCCTGTTATCACGACTCTGCGCAGATGCTTCGACATTTTCCGGTTAATTTATTTGAAATGAAGTCTCAATTTTGTGATTTCTCAGCTCCGGCTGACGAAAGGCTCCACTTGCTCGAGAACGGCCGGCTCTGATGGGCCGGGCCGGCCGGCGCCGGCCCGCGAGCGCCGCGCGCGCCGGGCCAACCGCCGGGCCGCGCCGCTGGTAGCTCGAGGTAGTAAGTCTATGCTCGAGGTAACCGGTACAAGGTGCGCCTAGCTCCGAGGAGGCCGAGGGCGGACTGCTTAGCCGCTCCGCGCGCTGCATCCACAGCACATGAAGTGCAGTGCTCGATCCGTAGACCGATAAATCAGTCCTTCTCCTCGTTTGTTGTTGATATTTTCTAAATGAACAAAAAAAATAACCTTTTCCCAGTCGGAAGAACATGACACATTTACCCACATCATAGTACCTGGCGTCAAGTCCGAAATGTCCTTCCTAGGTATTCACCAAATTGCACAATTCAAGTCCAAACAATTCAAGAGCTCACTACCGGGGGACTCCCCCCCCCCCCTCCCCTTGCTTACCTGCATGCTCATGTGCGGGCTTGTTCGCTTCGCTCCAGCTCGCAAAGTCTCACACTCACCGCTTGCTCAAAGTTTGCGAACCTGCCAACATGCAATACCTGATGGTGATGGGGATTTTTCTACCCCCCCCCCCCCCCCCCCCGCCCCCAAGAAAAAAAAGAAGTTTGGGCTCATTACGCCATATAGTACATGTCATCAAGGTCCAAATTTCCTATTCCCTAAACTGTGAAAATATGCCAGAATTAACCATTAGTGAAAAAATCATGCATAAAGCCGCAGCCACTTCAATTGGAAGGGCCCAACACCCACCAGCTTAGTCAGAAATAACGGACCCTCCCAGATAACAATGCTACGTTGGCCCATCGTTGGCCCAATGTAGGCGGTCATGTTGGGCCAACGTCAAAACGTGACGTTTTGCCCACGTCATTCTTGCCGCTGGGCCCTCGTCGGCCCAACCCCCATAAGCCAACGTCAATTGCCAATGTTGCGCCAACGTTTGCCCAACCTTTTATTTTGCTATTTCTGACGTCAAGCCAACATTGAGCCGACTAAACCCCAACGTTCATACGACTATATAAGTGAACGTTGGCCCTACGTTGGCTTGCCTACCGTCGTAATGCGGTTGTTTGTCAAACGTTAGTACGACGTCAACTAGCCAACCAATATCCAACGTAGTAGGCGAAACGTTGGCCCAACGTTTGCTTTTCGACCATATAAATATGATTGTTCGTCTAACTATCACCCAACGTTGTTTCAACGTACATTTGCCGACCAGTTTGCCAACAGTCAACAGCCAACGTCGGCTTAACGTTGTTTTAACGTCAGCTCGCCGACTGCAAAAATATGGTTGTGAATTTACCGTAGGCCAACGTTGGCTAAACGTTGTTTTTCCAACCGCGACGGTGCCGACTATAGACTAGTTCCGCCAACGTCGCATTGTTATCTGGGCTAAGCGGGGGCCGGGTTTACTTTTCTGTTATAAAAAAAATACACAGAAAAACACTATTCACCATCAATCATCATAACAATCACAATTGCTACAATCGGACACACCCACGTACAAACGCATCCCATTTTGCTATAGCAAAACCAGGCACCTGTCGGTAAAAATGAAAATGTGGATTTTCACACCATTAAGAAGGCCTCATCACAATGACAAGCTTTCATTTGATGCTTTGTTCTAACCAATTGTTCAACAATTGGCGAAGATATGATTGTTTCAATTCTACAATCATCTATAGGTCTTTTACACACATTGTGTGAACTTAAGTCCCCATTCTTCAAAATATGAATTACCGACAATTGCCGGGTTTTGCTGTAGCGGGTCACATTTAACAAAACAATAACAAACATAAGGGGAACCATTTTTTAAAAAAATAAGAAATACATAACGTGTGCCCCTACCCCCAATAATTTATGTGCACCCCCCCCCCCCCCCCCCCCCCCCCCATGAGACCAACAACGCTACACCACTGTATACAGTTAAACCTGTGTATAGTGACCACTGAAGAAAAGTGGCTGTTGTAGACAGGTGACCTCTATAGACAGGTTTCAGAACATTGTTTTTGTTTTTGTTTTGAAGGGGATCACTTCTGGTGGCCACTGTAGGCAGGTTGGCTGCTACAGATTCATGGTACAGTCAAACCTGTGTATAGTGACCGCCTAAGGAAAGTGGCCACTGTAGACAGGTGACCTCTACAGACAGGTTTCAGAACATTGTTTTTCTTTGAAGGAAGTCACTTTTGGTGGCCACTGTAGGCATGGTTGGCTGTTACAGACAAAATTAATGTAGGTGGTTGCTATAACAGGTTTGACTGTAGATACCAATGCACACATGAACAATCATACAAACAACTCTGTAAATATATGGATCTATTATACAAAATAAATAAAGACTTCGGTTTTCAAATTAATTGCTTCACATTTCATTTCATTCAAAATTGTATGTCAAAGTAGTACAATCGTTTTTACAATGCCTTGTTTACCAAGGTATAGATATGAATAAAACAAGATTTTTTTTACAAAAAGGTAAAAAAACATAATTTAAAATCCAAACACAAGATGGTTCTATCAGCGAACTAAACATTCTTTCTTTTTTATTAAAGAGAAGCAACACCCAAAATAATAAATAATTTTTGTGTAAAAATATTACCTTTATTGAATTTTTCCATTAAATCTATAATGGAATGCCATTTCAACTAATGAGTTCAACATATCAAAGAATTATTAATGAGTGTTGGTTCCCGTTCATTAAACAATCTTTAAATTGGCAGCTTCTTTGGTATCAGACACCAGATGAACACAGAGAATTAAAACGCACTACCCTAAAATTTAATGTACATAATACACTGAACTGAACTTAAAGGTTGGCTGACAAGAAAACTACCTAAAAATTGTGTTTTACTGTATCTAAGGTAGATTGTCATGAAGATTACTATTAAAAACATATTTTCCGCGTCGGAAAACCCAGTAAAATATTTTTAAAATCAACTTTTAAATTCACTGCAGTAATCCCCGTAAAAAAATTACGTCATCTTTGTGACGTCACATGCAGGCAATCGCAGTATAGCTCGGTCATAGACGTACATGATGAGTGCAATACTCACGTTGACAGAGAGATATTATTTCGATTTTTTTTTCAATATTTGCAAACATTTGTTAAAGTTTATATCATGGACGATCTACACTCAGATGTGTTTCTGCAAGCTGCTATAATTCATTTCTTAGGAATTTTCAGTTAAGCCTCAATTTACAAGCAAATACGAGTTTGTTTTACAAGCAAATCATAGGCTCTGCATGTAAACCATGCACATTCTTCCGTGTTGCGGTCTGCTTGTGATGTCATGATCCGGGTTGCATGTGCGCACATTCCCACTCCGCTATAAATTACTTTTTTAGCAGTATGGAACGCTGATGCGTAAACAAGCAAAAAAGTTGCATGAAATTTACCTTTCTTGTCCAACTTAAGGATTTCTTTGAAAAAGGGAGTGTGGTATATCAATATAGGCACATATTTAAAGCTATAAACCTGAATCAAAGCCGGGATTTCACCATACCTTTAAAGGGGACCACCACTCAAAGGACAACACAGTTTTATATGTTCGGGTATCAGATGTACACCACTTTGCAAAAGGTTGTGTAATTCATAAACAATACAATTAATCACCAACACTTACGGAACCATTAGGGCCTCATGGTTCCGTATGCGCCAATAGTCTGCGAGTGCGCCAACTCTATACACATGTACGTTTGGAGACAATAGAGCCACGAAGACACGAACGTCCTATACAATAGCCGTAGTCTTCTTATGCAGACACATGAACACTTATGCTAGTATGGTGATGAGTTTTCTAATTATTTCATTTTTATCTGGATGCCAATTTTTCTGAACTTTTAGGTGGAATGGACTACCAAAACAATTACCTTTCATGTATAAGAATATTATTTTGGGGTGGTGGTTCCCTTTAAAGAGACAGGATCATCGACTGCGCGCAAGTTGCAATTGCTTGTGCTAGCCTCATTTGCTTGAATGCATATGCATATATAATAAAGGAACTGCTCATATAAAACTAAGGCATTTGCTTATTTATAAGCACAAGCAAATGCACATACAATTTGCTCATGTCTAGGATTGCAACGCAATCGCAAATAAGATGATTAGTTTTGGGCAAATGCAACAAAACGCAAACATATTTCAGTAATCACTTTGTTCGTTAATGTGACAATATTGATATCTAATGAATGTGACCTTCGAGAAAAACATTCATATAGGGTTAGGGCTTTTTATCATTTGATCTATTCCCTGGCTTTATGAAGGGTATTGTTATGTTACTGGAAATATGCCGTTCTGTTTTGTTTGTTCATGACATTGAATACTAAGGCCCAATCATTCAATATGAACAACAACAAAAATCCTGCACTGAAATAAATATTGTACAGAAAACAGTCGAAACAAATCATATGGTTTGTTAGTGAAGTTAAAGGGATAGTTGAGTTTTGGTCAAATTGAATTTTATTAACTAAAACCTGCACCATCACAGTACAAACTAATAGTTATACCCAACTCCACCATGCTCGAAAGGTATAGAAAATTACAAACGACTCAGTAAAAACCTGGTTTTCATTTTGTTTTAAATATATCCGTTACAACTCAAGAGGGCGCTCTCTAAAAAAATCATTGGTTTCAACCATTTTCACACAAAATTGTGCATGTGATGGTTTGTTAAAATAATGATTAAATAGAGATATCATCAACAACTATTTAAAAACCTCTTTTTAATTTGTTTGAAAGAAGTGTATAAGCATTTTTATATATTTAAAAAACAATCAAGATATCGTTTGGCTAGACGATATATAAATGAAATGTTTTAAAATCAAATATTACAGCTGTGAGAGGGTTTGAAAGGGAGTGATTCTCATTTCACATGTTTTATTTAATGAACTTTCAAATATACTTTAGTATATAACTCTATGAACGGGACCCATGTGTTCTAAATGCGCAAATGTTCCGACTTACGATCAATTGTAACTTACAATCGATTGTATCTCTTTCTGCAACGGGGCCCTGATATACTGGAAAACAAAACCATCTTATAGCAAGGAAATTTTACAGGGAAGGAGCTCTTTATTTTTCTGTTTTTTCTTTACCCTGATATAACAGGGACAAGTCCTGAAGATCCCTTTAAGCATTTATTTTGTAGCATTATCTATAGTTCAGATGGCAGGTTTTTCCCCAATACACTTGGGACTATTTATAGACAACCAAAAAGTGTCCAATGAGTGTACTTGAAATATTCACATTTTCATTATGACTATTTATATCATGACCATCATGACCACATTCATGAACATTTTTAAGTGATTTGTAAAAAGACATGTTGGGCTTTTTTTGTAGATCTCCGACAATGAGAATCGCAGCTTGCAAGGAGGTGTGACTGAGATTGCATGAGACTAGCTGCAAACTAGTATTGTGCGCGCATACACAGTTTTGAACATGTTCAAAACTGTGGAAGTTCTGCAGTCTCGGCAATTATCGTTTGGCAGTTATCAACGCTCAGCTCTAACCAATATGTTCCAACAGTAACTTCACGTTTAATGTGTCATTATTGAGTCACTTGTCTCTAACGTAGTCACGTATTATGTTTGTAGTTTGTGTTTATATCGTTGAAGGGATATAGAACAGAAATTAACTTTCTGACGGAATGAAATGGAGACAGAAAGAGCATAAATTTCTCAATTTTTTTTTAGCACTATTTTGTTGCTGTACCTGCTTTCATTATTTGTTAATGATTTTTATTATTGCGTAGATCGTTATGAATTAGGTAAATCCTCAAATTGGCAACACATTGTCACATTTTAAAATTAGATTTTGGTGTTCAAATTGGCAACTTCTTGGCAAATTACTTTGTATTTTTCTTGAATTTTAATAACTCAAAAATATCCACCTATTTTGATGTCATTAAAAAGAAGACAAAAATTAGGAGTTGCCAATTTGGTGAGGGCAATAATGATCATTTTTGCCTTGAAATAGCTCTTGTCCTTGATGGGTTAAAAATGTATTAATATTAAATATCTATTAAATCTTCATGGGGAATAAAACTGCTAATTGTTACGCAAATCAGAGGCAATATTACATACCACATATTACAACCCAAAGATACACACTACAGGCAATAATAATAGCATTTTTCTTCAAATCAAGTAGTTCTATTAAGAAATTCATATCTTTATTTACATAAGTACAAACATGGATTTAAAGTCAATATACATAACATATTATGCAGACAACACAAGGATGCATTTCAATGCACATATTCAATTATTTGGTATTGTTCAAACAGAGGCAGTATAAAAAAAAATCTACACGAGTAAAGACACTATCTGTATAAAACCAAATTTCACAATGAGCAAGATAATTATTTAAAATACTGATACAAACATCTCACATATTTCATTTGGTCATTCCATGACACCAACATTTCTCGGAATAATCGTAAACTTTTGCTTTGATTTGCCATTTTAAATATTGGAGTTCATAAAATACACTTTGTAGTTTGTACACCTTTTTTAAAGTCATAAATAGGCTTAAATAGTTAAAACTATATCGTGGTGAAATTTGAAACCACATTGGCATAAAAACATAGCGTGGTCAAATAATGCAAACTTCTGGTATTCTTCAAACGGGATCTAGTAATATTGTCAAAATCCTCAACACTTACTTAGAACTCTAGCGGTTCTCTCATTCCTCTTTGTATTTCCAATAGAGGCATGGAACAGCTTTTGTTTTTCAAAATTTCTCTTCCATCACAAGGAAATGTATGATTGAAGTGTTCAGATTTATAAATATCTACTGGATAATTATAACTGTGTAGAGTCAGTGCGATGAGTTAACAATAGAAGCATGGGACAGGTATCGGTTTTTCTGAATTCCCTTTCGTTAATAAGATATATACGATCAAAGTGTTCCGATGTTAAACTATCCACTAGATAGGCGTAACCCTGTACAAAGTCAGTGCAATGAGTCAGTGAATATCACTTTGTATTTTTGCTCATTACTCGGTCATATAATGTCCATTAAATTTGACATTTTCACACAATATACATTTTATCATCCATTTATCACTTTTTGCACATGTCAACAAAGTTACTAGATCCCTTCAAATCTGGCCTGGAATTCCCCTTAAGTACATGGATGACCTCTTCAAAGATTCAAATAAAACCAAGTCAGAAAGAAGTCCATCAAAATTAAAAGATTCTTTCCTTGGTATGAAGATGATGTTTGATGGCGGCCTTGTGGTTGGTTCGTTATTTAGTTTTAAATTACGCGTTCAATCAATGTTGATTATTTACGTCTGGGACCGCCCTTTATCGTCACCATCTGAGAGACGCAACCCTGGCTCGAACTTGGGCCGATTGGTGTGAAGAGCAGAGCTCTGACCAACTAGACCAGGGGGGTGTTTCCCAAAGATTCAAAGTTGAATTGTAGCCTTGAAAAAAAAAATATTCTAAAGCAAAAATGCACGTGTTTTAGACTTTTCATAAATTCTACATCAAGAAACATGAAATCTCCTTGATAATAGAAAATATTAATGTTTAGCATCAACATTTTATGCCCTTCAAAAGAACTTTTACATTTTTGTTACAAAAGAAACAAACGGCTTTCCATAATTCTTAAGTTCAACTTAGAGTTAAGTTCAACTTAGGATCTTTGTGAAACACCCCCCAGATCACCTCTTCACAAATCACAGATCACCTTTTCTTGGTCTCGGAGATGGTGGACTCAACTACAACACTGCTCCTTAGACTTGGAACTTAATTTCAACAGACTATCTACCCTCTGCGAAAAAAAATCCTAATTTGCAGAATTTGTCATGAATTTTGACATTTCTCAAGTGTGAAAGTAAAATAAAAGAATAAAGGAGGTGGCTTATTTGCTGATTTTCCTGGTTTAGCTTCGTGCAAGTAAGATAGCATCCTGGGTCAAAAATGGCTCAATGGCTCAATTGCTCAAATTGCTCAATCATGTCATGAACAATCCACATGGGGTGATACGGATACAATGATCATAAATGTAACCTAGTCCTTACGCACCACAAAATGACCAATACGTCTGGAAAAACGATTGCGCTGATTTTCACATGATATGAAAGTAGAAGTCATTACCTTTAAAATGGTATATATAATTTGTCATATTCAGACTAAGCAAACTCTCTCAAAACGAGCGCCCAAGATTTGGAACATGGTTGAAAAAGTTAGGGAGAAAATGGGCCGCTTTAAAGATCGGCGTCCATTCAAGCGCTGTATTAATGATCACTTTTATTTGATGCAAAATCATAATTACACATGATTTCTGAAGCTCAATATTTCACCAAAGGTAGATACAGATAACCCTAAATCAGGAAACACCAAAATCCTGAAGAAAAAAAACTACAAAAAATCCTGAAAACTTCCGCGGCGACGTAATGGTCATTTTGTGGTATAAGGTCACAAATAAGATTGACTGTTCCTTCAAGTTTTCCTCAGTATAATTAGATAATTCCAGCCATTGAGAGAGATATAGCTGATATAATGACTTTTTGGCTAACTATGCGTTATAACTGATGTGGAAACAGGAAAGATCCGTCTTAGTAGTATATTAATCTCCATTGTCTTTTCTGTTAAGTATTCCATACGGTCTTCAGAGTTCACAGGGGATCCCAATTGCATATTTCCCTCCATAGACTGTCCTGGAACAAGAGACCATTTCCAAAATAAATAAATTCTTCATATCCATTCTTATTTCACTCACGTCTCCACCTGGTCAAATAACCATGACATGAAAGCAGCGCATTACATCTACATTGTAGAAATAATTGTTTAAAAATAACAAAATAAGTCATAAATGTTCTCAATTGCAATTTCAAAATGTTCCTTGAGGCAAAAAATTGAACAGGGTCTGTTCAACCCTTTGACGGTGTTGTTGTTAAGCCACTGCTCGCCGCTGCGAGGGAAGCAAGTTGGTTGGCTGTTTGAAGTATCGCGGCTCCCGGGGTAGTAGTCGTGGAAGGCGTTGTCTGTTTTTGCGTTGCGGCAGCTAGGATAGCTTTCTGCGTGGCCGCCCCACTGACCATTGCATTCTGTTGCTGGGCGGTTACAGGGGTGGAGGGAGTCACTGCTGTGATGGCGATAGGAGTGACTCCGGTGGGCGTGGCCGTTACCTGCCCGTTGGTCGCAGACACCAGGTTGACCGCGATAGTTCTACTGCCCGCTGGGATCGTCTTGGACTGTATCGGTGTGGAGTTCGGGCCGTTGGCCATGGACGCAATGATACCCTGCCCCTGGGAGGTGGTGATGATGCGGGAGGTGGTTGGCGTGGTGGGCGTGACGGGAGTGCCCGGGGTCGAATGGTGGATCTGCGAGCTGGGCGTCAGGTGCAGCTGGCTGATGGCCTGGGCGTTGGGGTGTCCCAGGAGGCTCAGACCATAATTGGACACCGGCGGGTTGATCCGCTTCTCCTTCTGCCGTCGGTTGCAGAACCACACCCGGACAACCTCCTTCTCCATCCCCAGCTGCTCCCCTAGGATGGAGATCTCCTCCGACGTCGGCTTCGACTGGCACAGGAAACTCTTCTCCAGGGACACCCGGATGTTCGTCTCGATGCTCGTCCGCTTTTTCCTCCGCCGGTTGATGCCCTCCGGGGAATTGTGCGGACCGAGGAGGGCGGGGTTGGCAACGGTAGCGTCCGCATCGTCCAGCCACTTCTGCAGCAGGGGCTTCAGCTTGCACATGTTCTTGAAACTGAGGTTGAGCGCCTCGAACCTGGAGATGGTCGTCTGGCTGAAGTCGTTCCCGTAGAGCTTACCCATGGCAAGGCCGACGTCTCCCTGCAAATACAGAGGGTGAAGAGAGAATTTAGTTTACTGCTGTAGAATAATAGAAAAAACCAGAACGTCAATGACGTAGCGCTCATCCGCCATCTCGCAACATCAAATATCGCAAATTTCATGTGGTACACTTTTCAACTGGTCAAAAAATAAAAATTTGATGCCCTGGAAGGGACATAAAAATAAAATTTAAAAAAATTAGAGTGAAAAAAATATAAATTTGACGCCCCGGAAGGGACATGGGGAAAAAAAAAATAATAATAATAATAATTAATAAATTAATTAAAATAAAAACAAAAAACAAACAAAAAAAATAAAAAAATAAATAAAAAAATTTTAAAAATAATTAAAAAAAACAATAAAAATAAAATTAAAATAAAAAATTTAAAAATTAAAAAATTTGAAAAAAATAAATAAAATAAAAAAAATTAAAAAATTAAAAAATTAAAAAATTAAAAATTACCATAATTAATGAATGGAGAAAAATGTCAAAATTCTGTGTAGAAGTTTAGTGTACCAAAGTTAGCTCTACCAGATAAAGCAAACCAAATCAAAATCGGTCGAGAAATGAAGGAGAAGAAGCATTTTTTGTGATTTCGAATAAATTTGCATAAATTACCATAGATAATGAATTTCACGATTCTGTGTAGAAGTTTTAAATCCCCCTCCTAGCCCTATCTTATGAAAGAATCAGAATCAAAATCGGTTGAAAAATAACGAAGAAGAAGCATTTTGAAAACTGTGGACGGACGGACGGACGCAACGGCATGGCATAAGCTCATCTGGCCCTTCGGGCCGGATGAGCTAAAAATTGATTTTGAACATGCTGGCTGAAGTTGTTCTGGTACAGCTTACCCATGGCAAGGCAGACATCTCCTTTCAAAAATACTAGATGAATGCAAAATCTAGCATCATATAAGAATACCAGCATGGGATTAGAGTTGTATTTATTTAGTTTCCTCTATGTTTAAATTCAAAATGAATGGGTAACACAAATAGATAAAATCATAATAAGCAATAACTCACCTGCGTAAATCCCAGCTTTATTCTTCTCTGCTTGAATGTCCTGGCGAACTGCTCCAGCTCCTCCAGGTCTGTCTGTTCCTCTACGTGCGGGGGGATGGTGGGGGCCGGGGGTGCGGGTATGGTGGTACCCGCTCCCTGCTTCTGGGCCTGCTGTAGATGGAGCTGTTGTTGCGCTGTCACACTCGCAGCCTGTAAACACAAACAAAGATAGAGATGCTTAATAAGATACTATGAGTGCTGGTACTTCCTGAGAAGTTAGAAATGGGTTATGGGTGTTTTTTTGTCCATTTGAATTCCATGTAAAAGTGACATTAATTAAGATTTTCAAAAAGAGCATGTACCGATTCCTATAGTCCTCATATTTGTATTTATATAATATCAAATCAAAATGAGGTGTGTGTCTCTCATCTATCATGGGTACCCATGAGGGAAGGTAGTGCTGGATGTTATGATTGTAAATCTTTCTGTTTTGCAGCCCTGATCGGTTTTTCTCACTCTATGAAACAGTGCCTTTTACCGGTCTTTTTAACAAAATGATAAACATAAAGGAACTACAGCGTCTAGATGGCCTAATTTTCACAATTCGGCTCTCTATATGTAATTTTTCCCGAAGAAAAAGAATTTGGCAGTCATTTCTCATGAAATCAATCAATTTTGGGGTAATTAGTAAATATCTAATTGTCCTGGGAACGCCCCTTTTAAATCGCCAAAATGTGACGTCATCTAAAGAACGGACTAATGAACTTAATTCTGTAGATGACGTGTCATGACGTAAGCCAATGAATTGTCAATTACATGTCGATCACGCTGCCGATTCCGGACCCTAAATGTGGGTGGGGCGTAAACTGGCTGCTAAGTGAGATTTGGCATCAGAAAACTAGTCTTAAATCACTACTGTGTTTATTTTCATGGATTTTTTTTCGGTAGACCTATGTTTCAAGTCATCAACTATAGAATAAGTGTCAAAGTACGTTGTATTCTTTAATGTAAAGTGTGACTTACGTTTGAGGTGACTGCAGTAACGACTGGCTGAACACCGGCCACGGTGAGTGCTTGTTGCTGTAGCTGCTGTGCGTTGATGGCCTGGGCCTGGATTAAACTATGAGCCTGGAATAATAGACAATATGAAACACAGATTAATAAGTTTTGAGAAACCAAATAAAATTATGAAAACTCATCATGCCAACGGTTTCAGCCCTACCGCTGGTTATACCAATGATATGTAGGTACAAACGCAATGATCAATCTTGTAAAAATGCAAATGAATTTGCTAGCATACTTACTTACATTAGCCACCATGCACTCAATATGCAGTAATGATAAAATATTACACATCATCAAATCATGTAGACAGGTTTACAATGTATGCAACTAATATGCTATAAAAAACAGGACACTACAAAATTAAAGGAGATATATATATAAAGAAAGTCCAGTCAATTTCAATCATTTAAATACAAATTGCTTATATAAATGAACCTGGGTATATGTGCCGTTTTGTTTGCACCCATTTGGTCTACACCTATTTTGGCTGCTAGCAAAATCAGAATACAGAGGATTAGAATTGGGAATAGGGATCAAGATTAAGGTTATGATTAGGGGTTGGGATGAGAGTTAGGTTTAGGTTAAAGGTTTTGGAGTAGGGGGAATGAAATATGGGGATTTCAGGAATCATGCAGTAGATCAAATGAGACCATATCTTTTAGTAGATTCCTCTGTTTATGAAATTG
Organism: Echinarachnius parma; assembly: GCA_037951105.1. Taxonomy (NCBI): domain Eukaryota; kingdom Metazoa; phylum Echinodermata; class Echinoidea; order Clypeasteroida; family Echinarachniidae; genus Echinarachnius; species Echinarachnius parma. The sequence continues at coordinate 66,847 of JBAMJV010006925.1, read as the reverse complement.
GTAAATTAAACAAATTTGAGCCTGTGAAAAAATAATTTTGGATCTACCGAAGGAAACCAAATGAGACATAAACCAAATGGGTGTAGACCATATACCCTCCTAGTGAACTATTCCAATTATTGTAAATATCTTATTATTGTAATTGCCATGGGAACAGCTAAAATGGTCTACTGTTGATTGGGTATTGACAAAAGTAGTTATCATAGTTGGATATTTACAATTGGAAAAGCTTTATGACAAAGGGCCTTGTTTCATACAACTATTCCAATAACTGTAAATATCTCATTATTGTACTGTTGATTGGCTGTTGACAAATGTAGTTATAATAATTAGACATTTACAACTACCGGAACAGTTTTATGAAACGGGGCCCTGGTGTTCATAAAGACAGGTCTGACGGCACAAGAGATTAGTTTGGTCAAGGTGATGCAACAAAGGAAGCAACACGTTACAATCAGACAATGAATGAAATGTAGCAAGTTAAGCGGGCAACATATTGTAATTGTGGTAGGTAGTTTAGATGGGGAAACAAATTTTGGTATGGTTGCTAGTTAAGATGAGGCAACATATAGTGGTATGGTAGCTAATTAAGATGGGGCAACACATTGTAAGTGTGTGGTTGCCAGTTACTACGTTACAATCAGACGGTGAAATGTAGCAAGTTAGGCTGGGAACATATTGTGGTATGGTTGCTAGATTAGATGGGGAAACATATTGTAAGTGTGGTAGCTAGATTAGATGGGGCAACATATTGTAAGTTTAGTAGCTAGTTAAGATGGGGCAACACATTGTAAGTGTGGTTACCAGTTACTTCGTTACAATCAGACAATGAAATGTAGCAAGTTAGGCTGAGAACATATTGTGGTATGGTTGCTAGATTAGATGAGGCAACATATTGTGGTATGGTAGCTAGTTAGATGGGGAAACATATTTGGTGTGGTTGCTAGTTTAGATGATGGGGAAACACATTGTAAGTTTGGTAGCTAGTTAAGATGGGGCAACATGTTGTGGTATGGTAGCTAGTTAGATGGGGAAACATATTTTGGTGTGGTTGCTAGTTTAGATGGGGAAACATATTGTGGTGTGGTTGCTAATTAGATGGGGCAACATATTGTGGTATGGTTGCTAGTTTAGATGGGGCAACATATTGCGGTATGGTTGCTAGATTAGATGAGGCAACATATTGTGGTATGGTTGCTAGTTTAGATGGGGAAACATTGTGGTGTGGTTGCTAATTAGATGGGCAACATATTGTGGTATGGTAGCTAGTTAGATGGGGAAACATATTTTGGTGTGGTTGCTAGTTTAGATGGGGAAACATATTGTGGTGTGGTTGCTATTTAGATGGGGCAACATATTGTGGTATGGTTGCTAGTTTAGATGGGGCAACACACTCTAAGTGTGGTTACTAGTTAACTACCTGAGGAATCATGCCAGCATGCGACTGTTGCAACTGCGCCAAGGCCTGTTGCTGCTGCTGTTGCTGCTGTTGTTGTTGCTGCTGTTGCTGTTGCTGCTGCTGCTGCAGCAAGAGTTGCTGGGTCTGCTGCAAGTTTGGGGTAACCTACATGATGTGATGTTGCAAGGGAAAGGGAAACGGATGGGGGAGAGGTGTCAAGCCATGCTATGAAACAAAATGCACTGGAATGGGAATGTTATAGGCAAACATACAATAGTCGGTGCCACACATGGGTCAATTATCTAGATAATGTGTAGCATGTCTGTCACATACGTAGGTAAATTATCTAGATAACTATTATCTAGATAATTGTGTGTGTGTGACACCGCCTTATGTAAAATGTAGAACTGTAAACAAATGAAAAATGCATGTTACTATGCAAATGATGCACAAAGTTGAATGCACATGTGAGAATTTTAAGCACAGAGAAAATGAACAATGTATGGCAAGCCACAAATTTTTTACCTAGCATTTGCCAGGCAATTGTCCAGCTCCAACTCACTATCAAAAGCCCCAATCAAACGACAGGTTTTTTTAGAACCATTGCTATGTTATAACCAAAGAATATGATGTACTGATTTTGTTTAAAGTGCTACAGGGCTCAGGGCGATTTATCCCCCAAAAAATGACAAAGAGAGACCCAGGAAATCATAATAAAGAGCCCCTGTATATTTGCACTGATTTTAATGCAAAACAAAATTCAGATTTGCCACTTTCATCCAGCCACTTGAAAAATAGCCCAATTGAATTTCTTTTCCCAGTGTGACATTATTTAGTACGTAATTGCTTATTTATAAAGAAACAAACCTATCTTTATGCATGCTAGCCTTACCTGGGTGGGGGCCTGCAAGAAGACGTACTGCTGGAGATTTGGATTCTGTTGTTGGAGTTGCTGCAACTGTTGTAGATCTTGCGCCGATATCTGCTGCAACTGACCCGGCAACTGTGGGGCAATCTGCACGTAACACACAAAAACAAATTACAAAATCAACATTGTTTATCAAGTGGTGCAACAATGAGAAACGAGGAATTGAGCAGCCCATATGAAAAGCCTTCACCCCAAATAACCTATTAAAATTATAAAGTGATAAACTAATTTTGTCAAATTCAACCACATCTTTCGACTTAAATGGTAACAGAAGAGTGAAATGGGTTTTGATTTGTCAAGTCTCCCTGGTTATGGAGAGAGATATTTATGATTGAAGGACAGGTGTTTCACAAACACTTTTCAATAGTAATCAAAATCAATTTGCAATACGTAATAAACTCTGACATCAATTGTCACTTTTTCACTAGGTGAACAGTGTTCTTTTTCTATGTAAAAATCTCACACATCATTTAGAAAAATCTTACAATGATATTGGTACATGTATATATATGAGTGAAGTCACAAATATCACTTTTGGAGAAAAAAAACCTTATGAAGATATTGGATCGGTGAATTTGTTGGCATTAATATCAAATTTGCAATGTAAACTTAGTAACATTGTCCAAATCCTCCAAATCCAATTGGAATTCTAGCGGTTCCCTCATATCTTGTTGTATTCATATTAACAATAAAAGCATGGGACAGGTTTTCGGTTTTTCAAATTTCCCTTTCATTAAAAAGATATTTACGATTGAAGATGTTAAATTATCCACTGGACCGTGAAAACCCGTGTACAAAGTGAGTGCAATGAGTTAGTGAATATCACTTTGCATTTTTGCTCATTGCTCTGCCATATATAACGTCCATTTGACTTGAAATTTTCACACAATACCCTGTGGACATATCATTGTACCAACCATTTATCATTTTTGCACATGTCAAAAAAGGTACTAGATCCCTTTAATATCAAATTTGCAATGTCTCAAACTTAAAAACCTCAATAAAGGGGCAAAATAATTTTCCCACAGATGTTGTTTTCTTAACCCGTTCAGGACTGGTCCCGAAAATATTTGGGCTTAGGTCTATGGAGAATGAGTGTTATACCAAAATAAATTTGTCCTTGATGGGTTCAGCAGTTATCATACCGGCGAAGATTTACTATGGATTTATGAATGACTCTCTACTTCTAGAAGATATCTTTAAAGCTTGTTTCATCTGGATACAATTCATAGTTTTGGACCCCTTTGAAAAACAGCTTGTAGCTGACAAGGGCAATCCATCCCATGAGTGGAGAATAAATAAATAGGACATTGTGTATTTAAATGGCAGTTTTGCATTAGTGTGCCACTAAATGTTAAAGGGATAGTTGAGTTTTGGTATAGAGGGCGCTACACAAATTTTTTTTGTGAGATAATGAAAAACTGAGTGTCAAATTCGAATAAACTTTATTTGATCAAAATCGGTTCAGAAATGGCTGAAATATCCATAAACATAACCATTTGTAATAAATGTGGGGCCCCACATTTATTCAACAATTTTGAACCAGCCGTTACATTTTTTTTTTAAATGCTTCCTCTGTTCAAAAATTTAAAAAATAGGTTTTTAGATAGTTGTTGATTATCTCTCTATCTAATCACTATTTCAACAAAATATCACATGCACAATATTTTATTTTAAATGGTTAAAACCGATGAGTGTTTAGAGAATGCCCGCTTGAGTTTTAACGACTTTTTAAAAATGATAACAGGCTTTTTACTTAGTCATTTGAAATGTTTTATTCCTTTCGAGCATGGTGGAGTTATAACTACTACTTTGTAATGTAATGGTGCAGGATTTGCTTACCAAAACTGTACTCTCTTTACCAGAACTCAACTATCCCTTTAACTCTTAAATAAATAACTAGCATAGACACACATGCGAATGTACATGTTTTGCTAGACTTCCCAATACCTCAGGATCTATGAAGTACCTCAAGCCATACAGAAAGAAACAAAATGTTCAAAAAAGGAGACCAAAAAAATGTTTGATAGAAACAAGATTACGTGTTAGTACAAAACACTTTCAAAATATTCTATTCACAAACAGGACAACCTTCCCAATACATTAACAACTAGTAGACAATTGATAGTTTAATAGTGTGGCTACTGGCAATCACAAAAAAAAAGAATATTCAAAGTTGAAGTGAAAATTCAGTCTTAGTTCTTGAATTTCTTGACTGGAACGGAGTACAAGGAAAATAGTTTATATTTCTTGAATGGAAAAGGAATAAAAGGAATCACATCAAATTGAAAATGAAAATTGCAAATGTATGACGAAACAAATTAACATATCCCACCATGTGAATCAAAATTTGACAAGATCTGTGCTGAAAGTATAGTAATAGTGTTGAGCGCTTTAACTCTGTAAAGAGACAAGAGGCCTACTGCATACCGGTAGTAAGATGCATGATTGCAACATTGCCATAAAAATCAAATGCAACTATCCACTGCATCAAGAGAGTAACGTTTTGATTGCAAGGTTCCAATCAAACCCAACTTTGCACTTGATCGTTCTGTTTAATTTCAAACACAACTTGCGCTTGGTATCCACCAAAACTTTTCTGCAAAGGATTTGTGTTTACAAGTAAGGCGTTTTTTTTTTAAGTTGTCTCTCACACAAGATTGTGTTTACGAATAATTTTTTTGTTGCAAAGTTGTCTTCTCACGAAATATTGTATTTATAAGTAAAGTTATTTTGTGCGTAAAGATGTCTTCTCACACTAGATTGTGTTCGACTTTTTGGAATTTGTGTTTACACGCAAGGTTGCATTTGATTTTTAGAGAGAGGAGTTTAACCGCAACTCTTCATGAAACAGGTGCCAGGCAGCTTTTAGTTTTTGACACAAGCCGTGCAAAGGTGCTTTAACATCAATAAGACATATTGCAGGTGCATCAACCAAATAATTATAATAAACAAGGTGTGAACAATGAACCAAAATAACAGAATAAACTTTATGGAGAAGCTAAAGTCATCTATGTATAGAAAAAAAGACTAAACACTGCAAACATCAAACACAACATTTATGAAAAGAAAAATCAACCAGCTCTCAATTTTTCAATGGAAAGAATCTGTTCACTAAGAATCTGTTTACTAAGAATTCTGTATCTTATGAATATGCACACCCTTTAGGCAGTTTATATCTATAGTTAAACACTCTCCTTTTATTAAGTTAAGTCAAAACGGAAATCAAAACGCCAATGTACAGTGAAACAGAACTACATGCATGTGGATTAGTGAGATGTTGCAGGCAATGCATTTGTCTGCATTTAACTACAAAGCTGTGTGTTAGTGGGCAGGTCACCATATCAAATCAAATCACATCAATGACAAACCAATACAGTCAAACCTGCGTATAGTGACCACCTAAGGGACACAAGAAAAGTGGCCACTGTAGATAGGTGACCTCTATAGACAGGTTCCAAAACACAGATTTTATCTGCAGGGGATCACTTTTGGTGGTCATTATCCATAGGCAGGTTGGCTGCTATAGACAGGTGGCCACTAAGACAGGTTTGACTGTAAACAGACAGACAGACAAAAGGACAAACAACATCGAAATGACAGGAGGGACTCTTCCTAGGACCTTGTTATTCGTCTGTTGCTGCAACTGATGTTGCTGCAACTGGTGGTGCTGGAACTGCGGAGATTGCATGGCATGCAACTGTTGCTGGGCTAGTTGCTGGCTTCCGGGTTGCTGCTGCTGTTGCTGCTGATTTTGGAACTGCAGGGAGGAGTGAGGGTAAGAGGCGAGGTTCGAGCAACAAGCAACAAGCAACATGCATGTGGTAAGCAAGGGGTGAGGGGAACGAGACAACCTTCAACTGTTCTTAAAGGGATCTAGTAACTTTGTTGACATGCGCAAAAAGTGATGAATGGTTGATACAATGTGTATTGTTGTGATCTGATAAGTCCACTGATTAATGTGTGAAAATTTCATGTTAAATGGATGTTATACGGCTGAGTAATGAGCAAAAATGCAATGTGATACTCACTGACTCATTGCACTGACTTTGTACATGGTTATGACTATCCAGTGGATAGTTAAAAATCCAAACACTTTGATCGTAAATATCTTTTTAACGAAACGGAAATTAGAAAAACCGAAACCTGTCCCATGTTTCTTTTGTTAATTTGAATACAACAATGTATGAGAGAACAGCTAGAGTTCCAAATAAGTTTTGAGGATTTGGACAATGTTACAGCTCTATGGCATCGATATTGTGCATTGTGTGGCACAAATATACCACACTGGCAATCAAGGAGTTGTATCTCTTTTTGCAGGCTAGGCTTAAAACAAAGTTGCATGACAGTGGCAAACGGGGGAATAGGGGACAAACAACCATCAGCAGATGACCGACTATTATAAACAAATACATGCAAGCGGGCAGCACTATAATTTGTACATGCCATACACTGGTGTAATATATTTGCAAAATGAAACAAGAAATTTGTTTTTATTCATGATATAAAGAAAATGTGCAGTCAAGATGCAAACATTTGTGTGTTTGTGATGAATACATAAGTACTGGGGTGACTCTATTTGTATAAGGCAAATATTATGATGTGTATTATTATGATGATATATATCATTTATATATATGTATATTATGATGAATAGTATATTATGATGATCACAAAGATTGCACATTCATCAGACTTGGACACTAATGATAAAAGCAAAAAAAGTAAAAAGCACTTTACAAGACAACAAGCATTTTTAAATTGAGTTATTCTAATCTAATTGGTAACACACAAAGTCCTGTAACAGCCAAGCAGCTACAACTTACACTGACAACTTTGACTTGTTGTTGCTGCAGTAGTTGTAGCTGTTGTGGCATGGGGGCAGTGGTGATGGTCTGTGGTACAGGTGTTGCTACAACAAGCATTTCAAATCTAATTGTTACAATCTAATTGGTAACACACAAAGCAGTCGCAACTTACACTGACAACTTGGACTTGTTGTTGCTGCAGTAGTTGCAGCTGTTGTGGCGTGAGTGCAGTTGTGATGGTATGTGGTATGGGTGTTGCTAGTTGTGGCATTGTAAAAGCGATTTACAAGACAACAAGCATTTTAAATCTAATTGGTAACATACAAAGCAGTCGCAACTTACACTAACAACTTGGACCTGTTGTTGTTGCAGTAGTTGTAGCTGTTGCGGCGTGAGTGCAGTGGTGATGGTCTGTATGGGTGTTGCTAGTTGCTGCATGGCTGCCTGTGTGACCGTGGTGGATGCTTGGGTAGTTTGGGCCTGGCTTGTGGAGGCGGCAGCCGCCGCCTGCAGCTGCTGAGCGGCACTCTGCACATTGGCGAACTTAAACTGGCTCTGCAACATAATATTGAAAGAAAAAATATTAAGTTTAATATGATACAATATCATCTCTAAGTGTTTTTGAGTTTTTTTCTTCAGGAGTTTTTACCATTTAAAAATCATGACAATGGATGGACTGGTGATATCCCTATGTTGTTTTGATAATATGTATGACCTGCTTCAGCCACCAACTTTAAGCCTCTCTATGAATGATACAAACAATCAGGCAAAAGATTTAACGATTTTTTAGCCTTGCATATAAAATATGATAAAAACTAATTACACTCGCTTCACGCCTTTCTCCAGCAGCAGTTTCTTACATCGGTTCTTTTTAGAACTCCAAGAAAGAATTATCCTCTCAGACTCTCTCTCTTGTCTATATACTTTTATTAGTTCTTTTCGGTTCTACTATTATTTTTTCCAAAAGAATACCCTTTTCCTCATTTAAACACTCCTCTATCTTTCTATCAACAGTTCATGTTATAACTACAACAGGGTGCTAACAGAAGCTTCACCTTATAACAAACAAATGAGTTGCTTACCATCGGTGACTTGAGCATCTGTGCAGCGGAGGTAGCCAACATCTGCTGACTTCCAGGGAGGTTGGCCAGGGCTATAGGGGTCGCTCCTGCCTGGCCGAACGGCAGGGTCTGCAATATCATCTGACCCATCTGACCTGCACCCGGCTGTGAAAAACAACATGAAAACAAAATCAATTTCATTTTTCAGGGGGGCTAATTTTCATTAATTCCACCATTAAAATACCACTCTGATATTTGTTTCGCAAAGAAGACTATGACCATTTACAGGGGCAGCCAAGGTACCCAACACCTGTTAAACACAATGGAAGTTGGCCAGGGCAATGGAGTGGCTCCTGCCTGGCCGAACGGCAGAGTCTGCAGTAACACCTGACCAGCACCCGGCTGCAAAAACAGGGGAAAATGACTACTAGTTCATTTTTGAGGGAATACTTTTCATTATTGCCAGCATTGAAATACCACTCTGATATTTGTTACGCAAAAAAGACTGAACATTTACGGGCAGCCGAGGTAGCCAGCGCCTGATGAGCTCCAGGGAGGTTGGCCAGGGCTATGGGAGTGGCTCCTGCCTGGCCGAACGGCAGGGTCTGCAGTAACACCTGACCTGCACCCGGCTGCAAAAACGGGGGAAAAGGACTTTTTTAGGGAATACTTTTCACTACTGCCAGCATTAAGATACCACCCTGATATTTGTTTCCCATTGACCACTATGAACACTTATGTAAGGAGTCATCTATTATATTCAGGGTGGGCCAGGGTGGGCTGGCCGAAGGAGGCGGCTACTTCCTGCACCATCTGAGCAGGGAGGACTGATGCCCATGTTTAATTAAATACATAAAACAACACAAGAAAACTTACACTGACAAGGAATTGTTGTCCAGTGGCTGCAGCCAATGCCTGTGGCTGAGATGCCTGTAGCCGAGCGGCCTGGGGCTGGAAGGCGGCCAGCCCCTGGGGGGGACATGACCGTGGTGGTGTGGGCCATGGTGGGCTGGCCTGAAGAGGCCACCACCTGCAAATTCTGAGCAGGGAGGGCTGATGCCCATCTTTCATTAAATACAAAACACATACAAGCAAACTTACACTGACAAGGAATTGTTGTCCAGTGGCTGCAGCCAATGCCTGTAGCTGAGATGCCTGTAGCTGAGCGGCCTGGGGCTGGAAGGCAGCCAGCCCCTGGGGGGTCATGACCGTGGTGGTGTGGGCCATGGTGGGCTGGCCTGAAGAAGCAACCACCTGCACCATCTGAGCAGGACTAATGCTGATGGGCACTGGGCCTGACGCCGACACTGCCTGGGCCCTGGCCTGGCTAGCGCTGTCCCCTGAACCGGTCTGCAGCATCACCACATGCTCTTTACCTACATGTAGCAACACAAGAGAAAGAAGTTTAAAGGGGCTCTAGTTACAATACTGACATGCAAAAACTAATAGAGCATTAATTTGTCCACTGGGTGATGTGTGAACATTCCATGCTTAATGCACCAACTGGGCTGGGCTGATGCTGACGGGCACTGGGCCCGACACCGACACTGCCTGGGCTCTGGCCTGGCTACCGCTGTCTCTGAATGCTGTCTGCAGCATCACCACATGGTCCTTGCCTTTTTTAGAACACAGGAGAGAAAAATATATAATAATAGTAATAACAACAATTAAAACAGCAACAACACCAACAGCAGCAGCAACAACAACAACAATAAGAAAGTTTTGTTCATAAACCCAGGTTTATAGCCTTTTCGGTGTGCTTGCACCATTCTTCCAGATGGACCTGCGTCTAAAAATTATTTCCTCAGGCATGGGATCATACACACCCACAATCAATCTAGCGCTTATTGTGCACTCTCTCCACTCCCTGGGGAGCATTCCACTCCAGTCAGTACTTTAGAAGTGCACACATGCTTTACACACACCCTCAAATCTATATATACCGAGTACCCATTTAAATACCTGGGTGGTGAGCAGCAAAGTGGAAAAAGTCATTTAACTGCCTAGCTGAAAGGCGCAAGAAGAGAAAAGGGAGACAAATATGTAAAGAATTTTAAAGCAGAGCTCGAAATTAACTCGTTCCCTTCGAGATTCTGAAATCTCCATTACAACCAAAAAAATACTTTTTTTTTCACGAGGGCGATTTTGAAAATTTTGAGGGAGAAAAACGCCCTCGTGAAATTATTCACGGGGGCTATTTTGGGGCTCACAGGGGCTCTTTTTTTTGTACATCGTTTTCACTGCCCAAGGGTCTAATAAATGGTTATCATGATGATGTGATCTATCCGATTATGCCATGATTGGTACGTTTCTGGCGCTTTCCGATCATGCAAAAAGATGTAAAACAAAATTTAAAAAAAAATAAAAATAATAATAAAAAAAATAAATAAATAAAAAAAAAATTTTAAAAATCATTTTTATTTTGTTTCGCCCCCGTGCCGTGGCTCACGGGGGCGATTCCAAAGGTATCGGGGGCGAATCGCCCGTCGCCCCCGTGTATTTTTTTGGTTGACACAACCCACCAGGTTCCTGTAGTCAAGGGCTTAACACTGGGCCACAGGCCCATGTCCACCAAACCCTTTGGGCAATGCTAGAAATAAACTGTTTGTTGCTTTGTGGCCCAGCAGGGCAAGACAAAACAAGATTATTCAAATTCTAGGGGCCCAAAACCTGAATCTGGTGGCCCCAAACAAGAAATAATGACTAATTATGTTATATGTGGTTGCCCATTCGGGCCAGTGGAATTTGGATTCTGAAATCTCCATTATATAGACTTTGTACACAACCCACCAGGTTCCTGTAGTCAAGGGGTTAGAAGTGGCCCGCAGGCCCATGTCCACCAAACCCTTTGGGCAATGCTAGAAATAAACTGTTTGTTGCTTTGTGGCCCAGCAGGGCAAGACAAAACAAGATTATTCAAATTCTAGGGGCCCAAAACCTGAATCTGGTGGCCCCAAACAAGGAATAACATGACTAATTATGATGTTATATTTGGTTGCCCATTTGGGCCCGTGGAATTTTGGATACACTGAATGTGGTGGCCCAAGGCTTAATTTTAGTGGCCAGTGGGCCTGTGCCTATTTCGAGCACTGTTTTGTGCCACCAGACTTTCTCTCTAGCATAAATTTTAATTGGACATCTCATGATCTGTGTAACCAAAATTCACAGACTATTCAATGTTTCTCTTTGCTTGGGACTACCCAATTCACATTTTTCAGGCCACCAAAATGTGAAAAGGTTTCATTTTGAATTGCCTGAATCAAGGTAGGAAAAGTATATTTTAATTTCTAACATCTTTTGAAAAGCCATTTAAAGGTCTCCACTCCACACTAACCCCTTTTGCTAATGATCTGGTTGTGTCAGTAACCAGAGTTTTCTCCACTTTTGGTGGCATGTAACCAACATGTACTGACCCAATACAGTGTGTATGTACATTTCTTTCGCAAACTCCGTACTATTCAAAACCGCACTCAAAAAGTGAGATAATGGATAAATATTTTAAATTGTCATTTTGACTATTTCACTAAAACAAATGAATTCAATGAAAATTCCATGTGTAGTATGTGAACGTTATGTCCAGATGACACTCAGGGATGCCAGTGGCAAATGGCTCCAGGGCCTGAAAATTTGTGGAGACTCGAAATAATGCGCGTGAAGCGCACATCACGAGCGCGAAGTCCCTTTAGCCGGGGTCCAGGGCCCGCTTTAGGGCCCTGGAAGCTCTGGGGTTCCAGATGCTCTCTGGTGCAATTTGAGCCTATTTTGGGGATAATATCCCCTAAAAAAATATATTTAAAAAAATAAAATAAAAAATAAAAAATAATAATAATCATCTTTTTTTTTGTTTTGTTTTTTGGGGGGGGGGGGGGCCGGAATTTTTATAAAAAAACGGAAAAGCCGGAATTCCGGCTATAGCCGGAACTCTGGCATCCCTGGACACTATAATTCACTGGTATTCACTTGGACTTCATAGTTATTTGTACACATCAATAGGGATTACTGCAGACTACTGCAGTAAAGTGGAAGTTTATTTTGACTTATACTGTAATCTGAAAATAACTTATTAGGGAAAACAAATGTAAACGTGACCATCGATTGTCAATGTGAACTCACCTTTTTTGGTCGCGGAACTTTCAGACGACTCCGAGCTCATAATGGACCTGCAGGTTTTCAATGAGAAAAAACAAATATGCTCAATACAATAAATTGACTGTAATTTTCAAGTGATTAATGATGATGATCAATCAAATTAAATGCTTCCCACTCTATAAATCAAGAATATGAATATCATACTTCAAACAAACTAGCATAGCCAACAAAATATTACTACTAAAACAAAACCTTAAATGTGGTGATAAGTCAAATTAATTGCTTTATAAATTGAGTTTATTATGATTCTCTTTATTTGAAATAATGATTATATTTCCAACATAACTTAAAGAATATTACTCCTAAAAAAAAAGTACGATCACAGAAAAGTTTAATACAAGTCAGTCAAAAACTCACAAATAAATAATACAGACTGCAATCAAGGAACAAAGGGACAAATTGAAAGACTACACGTTGAATGAAGTCAAGAGAGAGAGCCGAGTATTGTCAGTGCCCTGCACTCAGGGGGCGTAACCTGCATTGCAGATCATAGATATAGAATATAATTATATCTCCAATCATCTAAATCCATATTGCACTCTAAATCCTGATCACGGGAAAACGCATACCGTATTTGTCGGTGTATTAACCGCTCCGGTGTATTAACCGCACCCCTAAAAATGTTCAAAAAAAAAAAAAAAAAAAAAAAAAAGTGTGGTTAATACGGTCGTGTATTAACCGCACCCCTTTTTTTTTTTTTTTTTTTTTGAAAAAAGGTGCGATTAATACACCACCAAATACGGTATGTTTGTATGCACTGTGAGCGAAGTTTATTTATGCGATAATACACACTCATCGAAAAGACTCAGAGCGCAAGCCATTACTGCATACAGGATCCATGCACGCGAATAATGAATATCTAGGTAATCCATTAAAGGAGTGGTCACATTGGACACGACTCCCCACGACTAGACCCATGAATGCAGTACGCTTTGGTACAAATCTATGGCAAGCCGTTTTAACATTTATTCCTATTTCTTGATATCAATAATTGAATTATTGATATCAGTTTATTTCTTGATATCAAGTATTACCAATACAGAAAAGTATTTCTTGATATCAAGAATGCATTTCTTGATATCAAGAATGCATTTCTTGATATGAAGAATTCGATTTCGTGATATCAAGAATTTAATTCTTGATATCAAAAATAGGAATGAATGTTAAGAACGGCTTGCCATTGATTTGTACCAATGCGTACTGCATTCGTGGGTCTATTCGTGGGGATTCGTGTTCAGTGTGACCACTCCTTAACATAATAAGGTTTTTCTAAAAGTGATATTTGAGACTTCAGATTCTTCTGAATGATGTTTGATAGTTTCATAGCAAAAAAAAACATTGTTTACCGGGTGAAAAAGTATGACAAGGTACAAGAGAAATGTGGAAGCTCCAAGTGACGTTGGTTGAATTTGACAAAAATAATGGATCACTTTTTAAAAAAGTGATAAAAAGAGTTATTTCCCTCCTTTTGATGCAGTTGCAACAAAATTCAATGTAATAAACCAAGAGTTAGTTCCAAAAAGACGTTAGGCATCACTGTGCAGAATCGGCTACTCATGAATCAATCAGGAAAAATCGTTATCTATCTATTTCAAAATCCTTGACGATGAAAGTTTTAGAAACCAAGAGTTTTTCCTCAAAGACTGTACAGCTGAGATGTCAGTGATGAGTTAGGGTTCCACAGTCCGAGACTGATACTTATTGAAATGATAAGATAGAAATCTTGATCACTTTGCTAATTAAAAAATATGAAAATATCATTTTGTAAGGTAAGAATTGGTTCCACAAAACACACCAGTTGAAATGTTGCGTTGATCCTCATGAAATAAGGAAAAAAGCTTGATCGATATGAGCATTTGACAAATTGACAATGAAACTGCAATAAATCCGAGATTTAGTTCCACAAAACTGCAGTGTAAATGTCAGCGATGATTTCAGTGCAGAATTGATATTTATGATACGATAATGAATAAAATCTTTTTGAATTTGAAACTTTGAAAATTAAATATTGTAAACCAATAGTCAGTTCCACGAAGATGCAAAGATTTTACAATGAAATTTGTTTAACTGTGAGTTAGTTCCACGTAGACTGAAGTTTGAATTCCAGAGCTCTAGGATTTCAATGCAGAATTGATCCTTTTGGTACAATAACAAAGACAATGTTTAAGCTTGATCAATTTGAGATCTTGTATTATAAACTTATTTCTTTTCTTTGGCAAGAGCTCTCCCTTCTCTCCCTGCATGCCTACGAATGCAACAAATCCTCTTTAAAATATATTCAAACTCGCTCACCAAAAAAAATACTCCCCTTATCTTCTACAGACTCGTTTCCTCAAGTGCTCTCTCGACAATTTCACATTCAAATAAATATTTATAACTAGTTACAAATGCACATGTTATGCATTTTTAAAAGGTCTTTGCGGGAATCATTTGCAATTTTGCCTGTACAAAAAAGCAGGATATACACTATTCTTGCAAAGCGACCCTCTTATTTTATGCATGGCGCGTAAGGAGAAATGGTAATTTAATGCAATAGCTCGGCAGGAAAATTACCATTTCTATTGAATTTTTTGCATCAGCCCCTAACCCTAACTATGATATTGACATTTTGCTCTGCATCTTAGTTCGAAATTTTGAATTACAAATTGATGGCACGGAATTAATTTAAATAATATACATCACAAACAAAATGCATTTATCTACTGGGACTTTAGTCGGCTACATACAGTATATATGTGTTATTCAGGCTTTTACTGTAATATTCACATGGAATCTAATATAAAGTTTAGTGGTACTGGAGAGTTGAAATTCAAGTTGGCATATCAAATGATTGCTACAAATTATACTGCATTGTAAACTTGTATTTAATGGGAATCACATACATAAAGAATAAAGAAATGTGTTTAAATTGTCCATTCATGTGAAATACATTTAGTTTGTGATGCATTCACAGGACTCCATGTACAGCCTCGGACGTAAATTTAAGAAAACTCAACCAAATGTAACAGATTTTTTTGTTTTTCTTTGTTTCGGGCCATAAGATTCAGTGTTCAGTCTACTCAAATGGTAATATCTATTTTTTTTACTTGCCCAAATTGGCCACAAGGCAAAACAGTTAATTTCTAGCATTGAATAAGGGCTGCTCCATCACTCAAACCACCCCCTCCGTGCCTCCTTTATGAATAAAGCATAAAGCATGCCTTTCCTTTGTTTTTCTTGTTTAGTGCCACTCAATTCTGATTCAGGGCCATTTCACTTGCCCGACACGGCTACAAGGCAAAAAAGCTAATATTGCATAATACACTAGCACTTGCCCCCTTGCCCAGAGCAAGTAAAAACTGATGTCGGGCAAGTAAAATTTCATTAATGGCCTAGTTTGGTTGCCCGATCAGGCAACTAAACTATTGGTCAACTATGAGAGAATAATGTAATTCCTTAGGTTTAAATCTCATCTAGAAGTAAGTGGGCAAGTAAACTTTCTGTTCGGGCAAGTCAAATTTGAAAGTTTTAATTTTACTTGCCCAAACGGGCCAGTAAGGAAAAAAGTGAGTGTGGAGGCTTGCATAAGGGTTCAGGGTCCAGGGATGCCTACATCAGACCATCCCCCCAGTGCCTCCCTCATGAATAAAGATTAGCATGCCCACAAGAAGGCCAAGCCACCATCATGAATAACTCCTTTTTTTCCCCCTGTGGCCCAATCGGGCAAGTGAAATCAGGATTTCTTACATTTATTTTTAGTGGCCCGAACCCTTCATCAGGTGGACCCTGGTGGAGCTATCAGTCATGGGTTAGTTGTACCTAGTCAACATGACATAAAGCAAGGCTCAATATATGCACAGGCATGCTGGCCCGGGGCCACTAAAAAGTTACTCTGGGCCGCCAAGTTTCATAATTAACGCTAAATTTTACTTGACGGAATGGACAACCAAAGAAACAAACTTTTCTATTGTTTTTCATTGTTTGTGGCAATTAAATTCTGAATGATTCAGGGCAAGCAAAATTTAAATAATTATGATGTTACTTGTCCAAAAGGGCTAGTAAGGAAAAACGTGTGGAGGCTTGCAGAAGGGATGCCTCCATCAGACCATCCCCCCAGTGCCTCCATCATGAATAAAGATTAGCATGCCCACAAGCCGGCCAAGCCACCGCCATGAATAATGCAAGATCACTGTGCCTCATGGCTGGTCCTACTAACAATTCACAGTTGTTTGCGATAGATAGTTGACAATTTATAAAAACAGATATACTGTACACTGATGGAACCCAACCAGCCCTACCCCCTTGTTTTAATGGTTTGCCATTAGGAGTGGGAGTAGCCCAAAGAAATCTGCACAACATATTGAGCAAATTCAAACACAGGGGAAACTGACCTGAAAATTACATACATAAAGAGCAAAGACATAATAATTAATTCTCTTTGCGATATATATAGTTGACAATTTATAAAAACAGACATACTGTACACTGATGAAACACATTCACCCCCCCCCCCCAGCCCCCTTTTCCTTTTCTAACGATTCATACTGTTTATGATGTACAGTTGGCAATATACCGATACTATTAAACATGGCCACATCCACCCCCAACACACCATCTTCTTTACTATGTAGTAGACCAGTAAAAGTGGGCGTATCCCAGATAAATCTTACAATTCATAATGATCGTAAGAAAAGACATATATACTGCACACTGATGAAACACAACCACCCCCCCCCCCCCCCCCCCTTGTTTCAATGGTTTGATATGTAGCCATTAGGAGTGGGAGTAGCCAAGAGAAATCTTCACAACTTATTAAGCAAATTCAAACATGGGGAAACAAAATTCATACATAAAGAGCAAAGGAGCTGGGCCTCATGACTGATACTATACTGTTTGCGATAGATGGTTGACAATGCACATGTATTAAACGGACATACTGTACACTGACGAAACACAACCACACACACCCCCCTCCCCCCCCCCCCCCCCCCCCCCCTCCTTGTTTTAATGATTTGATTTGTAGCCATTAGGAGTGGGAGTAGCCCAGAGAAATGTACAAATTTAAACATGGGGGTAGCTGACCAGAAGAAAAAAAACATGTACATAAAGAGCAATGGAACTTGTCCTAATGGCTGATACTATAACAATTCATATAACGATATACATGTAAAGGGTGGCCCCCAAAAAACGGAACGGGGGCACTTCCCAAAATATAGTAACAACATGATTGTATCCATCGAATAGGTGTCTTTTCCAATGAAAAACGATACCAAGAACAGTAATTTTGGTCGTTGTAGTTTTTGTTTTAGGGCGCTCTTGAGTCTTGAGTGACACCATGTCAGGTTCCCATTTTTGTCAATTTTTACCATGTCAGTGCCTGATAAATCGCACTTCCTGCCCGTCATAGCATCGAACAACCATGCACATTCTCTAGGCACACAGCAGAGTGGACACTAATAGCGCGCGTATTGAACACGACTCCAGAGAAATATATGGCCATTTTCAAAGAGTAATTTCTTATTCTTGACCGATCGTCCTCAACCTATCAGAAATTATTACTTCTATATACAGTCTATTATAGATATGGTCTGCCAACGTTTCAATGTCCTTTAATGCATTGGGGGGTGGGGGGGGGGGGGGGGTAAATCGCTACAACTGCTTAATATACAGACTCTTTAAAGATATCCACACTTGACTTACAAGTGTCTTGTAAGTATGCATGTTTTGCAGTGGCGTAGCTATGGAGGGGGGGGCAGGGCATGGGGGCACGTGCTCCCCCAATTGTTTGGCAAAAAATTAAAAATTAAAAATGTTGAACGACCCGAAATTAAGCCAAATGTACTGTAAAATGTGCATATATTTTATGCATAATAATATATCTTTTCTTCAAAATTATTTTTAAAAGAAGATATATTTACATCTTATTCTTATACTTGATAATGTGTTAATGGCCATAATGGTTGTGATTATGTGCTGCAACCAAATTTGTACAGTATTTCTTCAAAATCCATTTTTTTAGAAATAAATATTAATCTTATTCTTTAGACTCCTCTTTATTATTCTATGTACATAATAAAGGCTGTCACGAGAATCTAACTTATCTTAGAAGAGCTCTGTTCCGAGCCATGAATAATTCAATTGATTTTGTCCGTGCCATGAATAAACAACGCACGGCGTAGCCTGCATTATCAAAGTACGCTTTATGCATACTAATCTAGATACACTGGGGGGATAAGAAATAAAATTGATTGCTCCAAGTCAGCTGAAAATTTAATGGAAATTTGTTAAATGCCCAGGGAAGCAGTTCCTTCATTTGCATATAAATTGAAAGTAGTTTTTTGTTTTGTTTTTTTTTCATATAGAATTTATCAATTTTTGTGTTGTATAATTGCAAAGTTACCTGAGCCCGGCCGTACCTTGATATTCTAACTGCCATCTTGAATTTAAATTTATCTTGTTTATCATAATATACGGTTCCATGTAAATCAATTATAATGCAGATGAAATTGATTATCCCTTGCACTATATTTTGTTAACCTTTGAAAAATATCCCTTAACAAACACTATCGCAATCTGGCATTGTTAAAGGGATCTAGTAACTTTGTTGAGATGTGCAAAAACTGATGAATGGTTGATGCAATGTATACTGTTGTTATCTCATATGTCCTCAGGGAATTGTGTGAACATTTCAGGTCAAATGGACAATGTATGGCCAAGTAATGAGCGAAAATGCAAAGTGATATTGGTGATATTCACCAACTCACTGCATTCACTTTGTACAGGGATGAAAATCTCGCCCGGAGATTTTCTTATCTAAATACTTCAATCATACATATCTTTGTAATGAAAGGGAAATTTGAAAAACCGAAAGCTGTCCCATGATTTTATTGTTAATACGAATACAACAAGGTATAAAGGAACCGCTAGAATTACAATTTTATTTTGAGGATTTGGACAATGTTACTAAGTCCCTTTAAGTACCTCTCTCTTGCAGTTTTAGGGCTATATAATTATAATTCTAACTTATTACCTGTGATTTAACCATCGCCTTTTATTACTTTAAACTGGCATGGTTTTCAAACGATGGGGAGCGATGGGGGAACATTCAATTGGAACTCCTAGCCTTTACTCAGTGCTCGAAATTAGCATAGGCCCGCTGGCCCGGGGCCACTAAAAATTAGCTTTGGGCCACCAAATTTCATTGATACTAAATTCTACTGGCCCGATCAGGCAAGCAAATTTAACAGAAATTTGTTATGTTTTTTCTTTGTTTGGGGCCACCAGATATAGGTTTCGGGCCACTAGAAGTTGAAAAATCTTGTTTTTACTTGCCCGACTGGGCCACGGACAAAAATGTTAATTTCTAGCATTGCTTACTACTCGTACATACATATATATTTACATTTTTTAATTCTTCAGTTTCACAAAACATTTTGATATCTTTAAAAATAACTCTATTTTTTCGTGAGTTTGAACTTTGAAAATTGGTGTTTATCAACTATATTTTTGTTTCAATGCTGGTTCAAAATTATTAAATTATTGTGGGGCCCCACAATAATTACAAATGGTTATGTTTATGGATATTTCAGCCGTTTCTGAACCGATTTTGATCCAATAAAGTTTACTCTGTCATTAAAATTGTATGCTCATTCAAATTTGACACTCAGTTTTTCATTATCTCACAAAAAAATTATTTTGTGCAGCGCCCTCTATACCAAAACTCAACCCCTTTAACTTTATTGATTTAAAGGGTACCACCACCCAAAAATAATATTCTTATTAAAGAAAGGTAACATCTTTAGTATTCCATTCCATTAACAAGTTCACAAAAATATGTTTCCAGAAAAAAAATATATAATTGGAAAACGCCTCACCATTCTAAAGAATGCGTTCATGCGGTCTGAATTGCGAAGACTGTGTGCAGAGCGAACGAATAGCCCGGGATTCTATTGTCTACAAACGTACACGTGAATCGCATTGACGCACTCGCAAATGTTTGGCCCGTACGAACCAGAAATAGTAGTGGTTCCGTAAGTGGTGGAAATTAATTGCTTTGTTTATGAATTACACAACCCTTTGCAAAATGTTGGGTATCTATTTGATATAACAAAACGGTACCAAAACATATAATAATGTGTTGTTCTTTGCCTGGTGGTCCCCTTTAATGAAATATTTTTTTGTGATGCACCAACTATCTCAGATAGAGGTCTTGACCACACTCTGAATGGTTCATTTCATTCACGGCAGCTTTTTCTCTTGATCTAAAATAATTTATGCAGCCTGTTCTAAACTTCTGACCATCAACTAGAAATGCTTAGCTAATCAATAAATCATTTTAAAGGATAGAACCTGAGGCTGAACTTGTATATTATCTAATTATGGACAAAACTTAATTTTTCCTAATTTACAGTCGTTTCGGAAAAGGGTCAAAGCATTGGACCTGAACTTTTATATGATCTTGTTAACTTTAAAACTCATTTTCATCTGTTTTGTTGCAAATGGTCACAAATTAAAGTTACAAAATTCAGTCATAACATATTTATAAGCCAATTCAACTAATTGATTGATGATTGCGTACACAAAAAAAAAACTTCTAGTAAACAACTAAAACTTTTTTCAAATCAATTATGGTTACTGACACACACCAAATCAATCGACAACATACAGAATATAAGACAAATAAAGATCCCTAACCCTAAAACCGAGCCCCATCAAAACACCTGTACTCGCAGTCTACTGCGTTATGCTAATGAGTTGCTGTTTGTGTGCAGCTGTACATGGAAAAGAGATTCCCTATGCATGAACACACCACACACAGCAGCCACTTCTATTGAACTTATGCATAAATGCATACCATAGTGTGTGAATTCGTGACCACACAATATATACACACACACATACACATGAGGCAAAGTGTGTGTGCTGGACTCCCTATGTCAACACAGGGGCCCCTAAGTGCATGGGCTGCATGCATAATGCATTATGCATGAAGCACTCAGCGCTGGCAGGATGCAACACATATAACTGTACAGTATATTTCACATGCATAATGCATTTATGCACAGTAGTGCCTCATGCATACAATACAGAGCATATTGTATACCAGGGAAGTGGACTGTACCAGAGATGGTAGTACAATGTACCATAAAGGTGTTGCCACTCGCTCACTTCTTTGATTGAATGACAACACAGCTAAAAGTTGACATTTTCATGGACTGATTTATGCAATAATCGAACGCCCCAATACTTGTTTACATAATATTTTGAAGACACTGGTCATTGGGATGAAATTATACGATTTTAAGCGCCACGAAAATTGGCCTTTTCTATGCCTGTGTCCGCTCGGTTAGGCTCGCCATTGACTTTGTACATAGTGACCTCTCTCGCGTTTTCTGTCGATTACGTGCAAAGTCAATACTGAGCGGATACCAGGATACATAGCAACTACGCAAGCCTCCCTTAAAATCATTAGTTGTCCCGTTTCCGGGATTACTTGTTACAAACGATACTTACTAGTGTCGTGCTAAGATCCTGAGCTGCCACGGCGTGATTCCATTCCGCCTCTAAAATCAATAGGTGATATTTCCGACACAAATCAGAAGATGGTCTAAAAAAGTGACGCAAATTTCAAAAAACAAGATATCCGCGAGCTACATTCATCTTGGTGCAACGAACTGTCTTTTTTCCCCTTTAAATTTAACGTAATGAATTGAACTTTTGGGAATGCATTCCGAAAATAGAAAACATCGCGCATACGCTTGCACAGCGCGCGTACTGCGCGCAGTAAGGAAGTAGGTCACTTTTCAGGGGTGAACGTTGTGCATAATCTGCCTCGGGATGGGAGAAAAGGGTGCGCGGATGCCAAAACTTGTATGGTACGCATTTTAATTTTGGGGTAAATTTATATGATAGTTTTTACGAATGATAAAAAGTCATCAAAACCATGTAGTAAATCACTTTATTTCAAATAGTACAGTATAAGGAACATTTTATGACACTCGTACTAAAAACAAGTTTCCACAACAATAATGAGATTGGTTCATTTCTCGAATCCATTGTATGCAAATATTAACTTTTCTTCAGGCATATCTTTGTTATTTGGAGACATTTTAGGATTCATAATGTAATTGTGTTAATATGTTTGATTCTTAAACTGATAAAGCACCTAAACACACACGCAGCTAGTCTCAGTCAACCTGGCGCTTTAAAGAACAATTTTTCAACTCCCTGGGGAGTATTCTAACCAGGCTACCTATTACGTAGAGGTGTTGACATGCTTAACAAACCCCCCCCCCCCCCCCCCCCTCCCCGTCCTATCTATATTACCCATTTTATACCTGGCTACAGAGCAGCAAATGTGGATGAAAATTGCTGAAAGATTGCTGTAGGACAGATGTTTACTCCCTGGCCTGGGGAGTATTTTTAGCCAGGCTACCTCCTGGGGGGGGGGGGGGGGGGGGGGGGGGTCACTCTCATGCAAAAGTGCTACCCACCTGTGTCCATCAACCTCTGAACTGTTTACACCCCTAAATGACGTAATGCTTTGAAAACCTACCCTGAATGCATATACCCTTTTTGTGAATTTGTTTGATGAGTGCTGAAAACAACCCCTTTTTAAAGGAAAATGTCAACGATGCGGTATAGCTGAAAATTATACCCTTTTGACGCTTTTTTGGGACGTGGGTACATAGCAAGTCATGTTGGGAGTGACCCCCCCCCCCTGGTTTTTCAGGGCTCGACATAAGCACTTGCTCTGTTGCCCGGGGCAAGTACAAATTTGTGTCAGGCAAGTAAAATTTCATAAATAGTCTAGTTTCATTTGGTCAGAGTGCTAGAAGACCACCATTTCCATCAAACACGTACTAGATATGTTCCAAAATATGTTCCACATCCTAGGGATATTCTGGTCAAACATCATTTCAAACGAAGATCTTCACAGACGAACTAGAGTGATGCCCATGGAACAAAGTCAACAAACTCAAGACAGCCGTTGATGGAGATGGTTTTGGTCAATTTGTTGAATGTTCTAGGGGCTTCTTGAACTACTTCTGGCAAAGGATAAGATAAATAATGTAGGCCTAAAAAGTTTTGGACATTTGTGTTATCTGTATTTTATTATACAAAAAAAAACTATTTGATGTCCTAAACATGTTGGCCCAAATTCTCATCAGTGATCAGTGGCACATCTCTAAAGGGAACCAACACCCAACTGTATTTGTATTTATTACTCATCCACCAACAAAT
Organism: Echinarachnius parma; assembly: GCA_037951105.1. Lineage (NCBI taxonomy): Eukaryota > Metazoa > Echinodermata > Echinoidea > Clypeasteroida > Echinarachniidae > Echinarachnius > Echinarachnius parma. Next base: position 43,279 of record JBAMJV010006925.1, on the reverse strand, counting down.
TTAGAAAAATAGGTTTTTATTTTTCAGATCCAAACATTCTTTTTTTCTATTTGTATGCGTCGGGAATAATTATAATGAGTCCACACAACCAAGGTGCAATGAATTCTTGCATAAATTTGCATTACTTTTGCAATAAGAAATATAGCTGTTGGTTTGGAGCTATGAAAAGGCAAGACCATTGATGCTGGGTCGTCCCTTTCCCTCTTCAAAGCGTATGTCCAACAAGTCATCTTAAAGTCATATATGCGTGGGTTAAAATGGGTAGTCAGCAAAACCCAACTTGCACTCCACCGTAATCTCCCGAGGTAAACTCACGATGTGTGTTGGATCGATCGAAGAGCTGCGCATCGGAATATCTGAACACGGGCCTTCATATGAACTTGCATGCAGCACACAGCTGGTAGCAATTATTATAGAGCGATAAGGTAGCAGAACCGTTCGCGGCAATACAGCGCTGATAAGCTGATAAGCGGCACTTTGATGTGCTCGGACGAGCGTGTTGGGTAATACTTTCGCTCGTAAACATCTCTGATTGGGACCATGATTCGACTAGTACAAGGAGTACCTCGTTGTTAAAACAAACATTCTGAATGCGACTATTGTTGATTCGGTCATTCGGAACTGGGACAGTTTGCAATCGCTACTTATAATTGAGCAAAGGGGGATTACGTACCGTGCATAAAAGTGCGCAATATGGATTCGTGCATCTGAAATACTGATCTGAATTGCCTTTAATGGCACATTTCTCAGAGAGTTGCCTGTAAATCTTTAAATCAAATTTGGCACAGAGGGTCTCCCAGACTATGCGTCCGAACCATTGGCTATACGCAAAAGGATGATTGAGCTCCAACAGGAAGGGTATCAACAAGCCAATGTCCGATGTCGCTTATTTTGACAGGACATCGCAGGGTACGTACGGTCTGTAAAATCTTCAAACATCACATAGAGAGGGAGGGTCAATTGAGGCCACAGAAATCTCTAGGATGACCATGATTGACCACCAGGCTAAATGATCGATCGCAAACTGGTAGACTGTCGTAGAAACCGGAAATGCCAACAAGGAGCCTTCGTCATCTGTGGAGAATCATCATCTTCCAACAAACTATGCATCAGACTCAGAGATTGCTCTTACATGGTCACCGACACCGAGCAAGACAAACTACCAAGTGTCCACTCCTAACGAGTCAATACAGAGTTGCCAGACGTCGCTGGACTAGGGAGTACAGAAGATTGCAGCTTGAGCATTAGTGACATGTCATCTGGATAAGAGCCAGAGCCAGTACATCCTTGTTCAAACAGATGGGAGACAAAGGGTTCGTCGATAACATGGCAAGTTTACTGCATTCAGGTAATGACCCGAGGTGGTGGTGGCTCAATAGTGGTAACCTACTGCCTCCCACTCGCAAGAAGGTCCGATGGAAACCATTTCCGGCTGCAAGAGGACAATGCTATCATGTCACAGATGACAGAGGGCAGCTGCAGTTGGAGAATTTCTTCATGAGAAGGGGTTGCAGCAGTTACTATGGCCTGCTTACTCACCTGATACAAAGTTACAAACCCTATCGAGCATGACTGGGTTGCCCTAGCCCGAGGCATCAATGACAGAGACAACTTTCCACATCCTCAACAAGATTTATCGCAGGCTCTGACCAAAGAGTGCAACGAGCAGACCTTTGCTTTGACAGCATCAACAAGCTCATTGACAGCATCCTGCAACATCTTAATGACTGACCCGTGTCAGGGGTGGCCCAATCCGACATTTCCATGCAAAAAATTTGCTCTAACATGTTATTTTTTATGCTGACCGAAGTTGTAAATTGTAACAAAAATCCTTAATACTGTTGTTGTTTTGCCCCCTCTTTTTGTTTTACTCTCAATGTATACACTTTGCAAAGGACAATTGTGTTTTAACTTTACTGTGATATGATTTAAAGAACTGGATCAATAAAGTATTAAGTGATCATGTACACCACATCATAAACAACTCGGTTTATGATGGTGTCACATTATAGTTTGTATAAAGTTGTACAAATAATTGATTCCAACTTTATGGGCAACTGTGTACATTATGTGTTCATGGATCTGCAAAAGACTCTTCATTGTCTAGGACTTATCGTCCTATTGTCTCCAAATGTATGCGTGTACAGAATTGACAAAAGTTTCGTGCTTACATTTATAACCAAAGGCCCTGTTAGGTTCCATAAGTTTTGGCGATTACTTGCATTGTTTATGAATTACAAAACCCTAAATTGCAAAGTGATAGACATCAAATATCAAACAATGGTACAAAAACATATTTAAGCCTGTGTTGTTCTTTGCATGGTACATTTCCCTACTAGAAACTAGAGTACAAATATAATTGTTTATAAATGCTTAACCAATGTCTTGTAGGCTTGTTTCAGGGTAGGAAATACACGGGGGGTGAGGGCGACTTTGCCCCCTAATTTTCAAAATAGCCCCCTGAAATGAGTAGGTAGCCCCTAAAATTACCATCTATGCGATATCCATCAAATTGAAAAAGTAGCCCCCTAAAATTAAAAATGTATATTCTTTCCTTGGCTTGTTTCATGATTACTTGTCAAATTGTTGTAACTGTACATTGACAACAGCTTTACTGCTACATGCTGATTGGAAAAAATTAATATTTTTATTTCGGGGGCTCAACTATCGGGGGCTACAAATTTCCGGGCTCTTTTTCAAATTTCAGGGGCTACTAATAAGCTATAATGCTGTAAGTGATCATTTTATAAGCATTTGATCACAATCCAAACAGAAAAATCCCAAAAATAAAAAATAAAACAAATAAAAAATAAATAAAAAAATAAAATAAATACAATTTCGGGGGCAATTTTTTTTTCGGTGGCGAATTTGGGCATTTCGGGGGCGAATTCGCCCGCCGCCCCCTTGACCTTGTAATTTTTTTTTTCGCTGGATGACAATAATGGGACATTTACAATTAACTATGTGTAACGTTTGACAAGTTTTATGAAACAGTGCCCATGAAATGGATCTGTATTGTTTTGGTTTGCGGCCCAACCAGACGGTCAGAACAATTCTATTCTCTCAATTAATGTCAAACTACAGGCCCCAACGTCAACAAGGCAAAATTACATTTCATTTGTAAACTACATCATTACAAAGCCTCTGTTTCCTTGTTTGTTTAAGCATTTACATGACAGCTCATTTTCAGGCCTTTTTTTACTCACATTCTCATTCCGACACATGTCTGAAAATCAGTCTCTCACTCTCGGAGTCTCAGTCTCACTCTCACACTCAGTCACTCGTATACTAATTACAAGAATTTAAGCTTGCAAAAATTATTCTAGATCTGTATGGATGGATACCATAATGCAAATCAATAACAATCTACTTTATGAATAGTCAATATATGAATATGTAAAACTCTCGTCCCGTTCTTTCTTCACATTCATTGCGACATACGCCATGTATGCATATTATTAAAATCGTCTACCACATCACAACAACACTACCTCGCTGGATGGGCCGCTGCGCTGGCGCGGGCGGCTCGCTCGGGAGCTAGCTCCGCCGCGCGCCTGTACACAATGCATTCGGGTCACACAGATCTGCGAGTTGAAGTTCCTCCAGCGTTTACCAGCGGGAAGATAAACTTAGCGAAAATTTAAACATAAACTACTTTTTTTAAATCAACAATTAGTGCAACTGTACGAAGAAATTAAAATGAAACTGAATTCGTACCTTAATTTGCTGGAAACAATCCTCGGAATATATTTCAAGACGTCTTTCCAACGAAGTAATATTCGGCGAAAATTTATTCAGAAATTGCCCCTGCGCGTTGCACCAACAAAAGACGAGCTCGGTCGTTTTCAATATATGCATAGACATTATGCTAATTAGTTGAAAAGATAGGCTCTCACTAGGAGTTTTATTCGAATTCATGGGCAAGCTAAAGTCAAATAGATTTCCGACAGAAAAGGCGCGGCGGGGGCGCGGCATGTTCTTGTTAATTATTTCGAGGATTTCACATGGAATTTATACCAAAACAACTTTCTGTATTATTTTGTTTTCAAGCAACATTGCATTCTTAATCATTTTAATAAGTTTCAATATCTCGCGTTACAGTTATCCCTTAGGTCCTGAGGGCCCTAACATAATAATAAACGTCATTCGAAAAGATGCAGTGATTTGGTACTTGAAATAATGCAAATATCAGAAATGTAAAATGAAGAATATCTTTAAATAAAATAATAGTATAAGTCGAGTATAGTCTCACATTGATATTTTCATGGATTATATCAGTTTCTTGACTTTCTTCTGTAATAAGGAAGAAATACGATTTGAAATAGATTTGTAGGCTATATCCATATAATGATCATCTTTATTCAATATAATGTTACAGGTCCATGTCCATGGCAGAAGTTGAAAATCAATTCGCATTCTACAATTGGTAGGATGAACAGGATAATACCAATAAACAGTACAATAACTGGAATAGTTTACATACAAATATACAAGGTAAATTATTATATCAAACAAAGTCTTATCATCACTTTTAAATGCAGGTGTATTTCATTAATCAACACATTAACCAACCATCACAATTGAAGATAACTTATTGCACTAAACATGAATGAACTATACGTGCCCCTATTATACACCTCAATAACGTAAAGATACACTTGAGTATTGGTACTTCCCGAAATGTCCACTAAATTGAATGGTTTTAATTCTATTTGAAAGTTCATTGAATAAAACATGTAAAATGAGAATCATTTCCTTTAATGCTCCCATTGTTGTAAAATTTGATTTCAAATTTTGTTATTCATATTGACCTTTTTTTTTTAATACAAAAAATGCTTATAGACTTTGAAATAAATCAAAATATTATAGGTTTTTAAATAGTTGTTGATGATGTCTCTATTTAATCATTAGTTTAACAACACATCAAATGAACGTATGAAAAATGGCTAAAACCAATGAGTTTTTAGAAAGCGCCCTCTTGAGTTGTAACGGCTCATTTGAATGATAACATTCATTTGACACTTCAATTATAGAAAACAATTTGGAAAAAAGTATTTAAAGAAAAGCAAGTTTCTATTTTGATAGTATTGAACTTGTTAGAAAAGAAAAAAAGTTAATAGCTTTCATTTGACACTTAAATAACTCTAGAAGATAATCTTGAGAAGCAAGGTTGTATGTTGATAGCATTGAACTTTATAGTAAAGGAAAAATCTTTCAATGACCATGATGACTTTACTATTATAATTGCCCGCAGTTGATGTGATAGCTTTAATTTGAGACCTTAATTATAGACAAACTATGTGGATTTTTTTTTTTTTTTTTTTTTTTTTTTTTTTTTTTTTTTAAGAAACAAGTTTGTTATTTTGACAGTTGTTGAACTTGGTAGTAAAGGAAAATTAAAACATGACTATAATGACTATACACTGTACTAGATGTTGCAGGGAACCCTTTTTTCTTTTCTTTTTGTTTGGTTTTGTTTTTTTGTTCTTGTTTTGCGCCCGTAGTGGCTCGGTCGTTTGTGAGTGGAATTGGATTAAAGCTTCGGACAAAGTAGAGGGATGCTGTCTGGATTCCTGTGCTGGGTTTTATTCGGTTTTAATTAGAGAAAGAGTGGCTATTGGTAATTTAAAAAAAAGAGGGAGAAAAATCCTTACTTTTAGACTCGGTCATTTTTGACTTGGCGTTCATTGATTCTATTTAGTGTTGCATTTAGTTTTAGGGAGTGAATAGCAACTTATATAGCTGTGATTTATTCCTTACAAGGGATCGGATCAGTGGGGGCACCGACACAAAAGGGTGACCTCGGACAGTCAGGTCTAATGTTTTGTTGTTATGAGTTAGTATTGCGTATATAATCGGGCGTTTGATAGATGGCTTAGACAATATTACCTTGCAAGTTCTGAGGTTTTGACCTGGTTCCATGACCTCAACTGGTTTGATGCAAACTGCTTTTTTTTGTTTCTCTCTCTCTTTTTTACCGTATACATACCGTAAACTTTGTTTGCGTTGTGATAGAACTACCCTGACAGCAAATGCTTGTAAGAAATGACGTTTATTTATGTTATGTACATTGTTTTAAGGACGTCGTAAATTGACGTCAAAAAAGTGACGATTTTGTACGCGTTTTTGACGGGGTAATGACGTTTTTTTTTGTTTTTTTTTGTTTTTTTGTTTTTGTTTGTTTTTTTTTGTACGACTTTTTTATGAGAAAAGTTCATTGTGAAAAATGGTCTTTAAAAAAAAGGACGTCATTATGACGCCTTCTATATGATATAAATTATTATGTTAAAAATTGTTTTTAAAAGGCATCGTCATCCCTGATAGCAGACACTGGTAAAAATTACGTCAAATTTACGTCATTTTACGTCGGGTACGTCGTCTTAACGACGTCTTAAATTAACGTCAAAAAGTGAAGATTTTGCACCCGCGTTTACCGTGATATCGACGTCATATTTTGACGTGATATTGACGTATTTTTTTCCGAAAAGGCGTCTTTATGACGTCTTTAAGTCGTCAAATTTGTACCATTAATTACGTTATTAAGACGACATAAAGACGTCGTATTGGTCAAAATAAGACGTGATTTTTACGTCTGGATTTGACGTGATTTTCACCTTGTGTACGTCGTCTTTAAGACGTCGTAAATTAACGTCAAAAAGTGAAGATTTTGCACCCGCGTTTACCGTGATATCGACGTCATATTTTGACGTGATATTGACGTATTTTTTTCCGAAAAGGCGTCTTTATGACGTCTTTAAGTCGTCAATTTGTACCATTAATTACGTTATTAAGACGACATAAAGACGTCTTATTGGTCAATATAAGACGTGATTTTTACGTATTGATTTGACGTGATTTTCAAGTCGTGTACGTCGTCTTAAAGACGTTATAAATTCACGTCAAAAAATGAAGATTTTGCACCCGCGTTTCACGACATATAGACGTCATATTTTGAAGCGATTTTTACATTATTAATAATTAAAAAATTGAGATGGTTATGTCTTGTAGTATATTCCACAGTCAACAGTTTTATATATCATGTAACACATAATCCTATCCTATTCCTAAATCCTAAACCTATCCTATAACCTACGTCTAACACCTTACTGATCAGTTGTCGTATAGGTTCCGTATATATATCCCGCTTCTTAGTATGTGAGATTTAAATGGTTAGTATTGACTGTTTAGTATTTCAAAGAGTTGATGCCTAAATAATTAATTTGCAAATCATGTTGAAAATATTAAAAACAGGTTGGTATTTATATTAGTTTTAATATCTGCCAAAACAAGATCATAATAACAATGTTTTCAATGTAAATAGTTATAAAAATTGGAATTTTACTTTGCACTCTAATGCGATTGTTTATAATCGATCATGAATGAATCCTGTATCCATTAGACCTGAAGACGTTAATCATAAGTCCTACTGTATTTTCTTTTGTTATTCATGTTCTAAAAGGTTTCTTTAGAAAATTTAGCAATATTACCACCTTGGGATCATTGGGTTATTTCCACTTTGATACGATCGTTTATAATCGATCATGAATTATTCCTGTAGGCGATCCTATTATGTTGTAGACGTTCATAAGTCCAATATTTGTTTGTTTGTTTTTACTCATGTTCTAAAGGGATTCTTTAGGAAATCTAGCAATATTACCACCCTGGCATCATTGGGTTATTTCCACTTTGATACTATCGTTTATAATCGATGATGAATTATTCCTGTAGGCAATAATAGGTTGTAGACAGTCCAATATTTGTTTGTTTTTTCTCATGTGCTTAAAGGTTTCTTTAGATAATTTAGCAATGTTACCTTGGCAACATTGAAAATTTGTTGTAGAATTAGCATTATACAGATAATCAGCTAAATTGCATATTTGTTTTATTAGGTCAGTGGCAGGCGCGCCGGAAGCAGTTTTGGATTGGGGGGGGGGGGGGGCAAAACCCCAAGGGGGCTCACAATTTTGGTGTGTATAGGGGCTCATGCCCAACCACACTCTGGGTTGCCAAGTTTGAGCCAGAGGTGAGAGTGAGACATTGCGAGGGAGCGAAACGACTGAGCGGGGGGAGGGTGTGGGAGGGGGGTGTCCCCCCTCCCACGGTAGGGAGTTTTTGCATTTTTGGACTTGAAATTGTGCAATCTGATGCATACCTAGATAGGAAATTCGGCTGTATTTGGGAAAGCGTGATATGATTTGATCGACCAGAAAGTTTTAATATATTTTTCACGTAGAAAACAAATAATTGACACACTAATAAATATGTACCCCAAAACACACACACACAACACAACATAAACCATAATTATGCAACATTATGTATGATCCAACAACACACTGCCAATAATGAGTCCCGATGGAGCGAAGCGCCTGAGGGCTGGGGCAGGGAGGGAGGGGGAGGGTTTGGGAGGGGGTATCCCCCTCCCACGGTAAGAAAGATTTTGCATTTATGAATTTGAAATTGTGCAATCTGGTGCATACCTAGATAGGAAATTCGTGCTTAAGATTAACTGCATCTGGGAAAGCGTGTTATGATTTGATATATTTTTCACGAAGAAAGCAAATAATTGACGCACTAATAAATATGCACCACTCCCACATAAATATTGTATTTAGTGTCATACACAGTTCCAACATAAACCATATATGGCTTATGTATGATCCAACAACATGGCCTACAGCCAATAATGAATCCCTGATAGCAAACACTGGTAAAAATGACGTCAAATTTACGTCGTTTTTCGTCGTGCACGTCGTCTTAAAGACGTCTTAAATTCACGTCAAAAAGTGAAGATTTTGCACCCGCGTTTACCGTCATATAGACGTCATATTTTGACGTGATAATGACGTATCTTTTTCCGAAAAGGCGTCTTGAAGACGTCTTGAAGACGTCAATTTGTACCATAAATTACGCCATTTAGACGACATAAAGACGTCTTATTGACGTCATAAAAAGGTCGTCCATACGCCAAAAATAATTGTTTAAATGTCTTTGAAAGACGTCATAATCACGTTGTAATAACGTCGTCTATACGACAAAAAATAATTGGAAAAAATGTTTTTTAAAAGACGTCACAATGATGTAATGAGGTCGTTCATACGACAAAAAATGATGGCAAAAACTAGTCTTGTAAAGACGTCATAATGACGTATTAATATTGTCGTGCGTACGACACAAACCTTAATGGCAAAAATGGTCCTTTCAAAGACATTATAAAGACGTCATTATAAAGCCTTTTATACTACAAAATAAATACTTTAAAATTATCTTTTAATGACGTGATAATGACGTCGTTTTTACATTCTTAATATGACGAAAAAGCATTGGAAAAATGGTCTTTGAAAGACGTCACAATGACGTTGTAAAAAGGTCGTCCATACGACATTAAATGATGGCAAAAACTAGTCTTGAAAACACATCATAATGACGTCATATTAACGTCGTCGTACGACACTAACCATAATGGCAAAAATAGTCTTTAAAAGACATCATGAAGACGTCAATTTTAAGACTTTTTTATGACAAAATAAATAGTGAAAAAATGGTCTTTGAAAGACGTCAACATGACGTAGTAAAAAGTTCGTCCATACGACAAAAAATGATGGCAAAAAAATAGTCTTGAAAAGACTTCAAAATGACGTCGTAAAGTGGTCGTCCATACGACAAAAAATGATGGCAAACAATAGTCTTGAAAAGACGTCAAAATGACGTCTTAATAATGTTGTCCGTAGGACACAAACCTTAATTGCAAAAATGGACTTTCAAAGACATCATAAAGACGTCGTTATAACGTATTTTATACTACAAAATAAATACTTAAAAATAATCTTTTAATGACGTGATAATGACGTCGTTTTTACATCCTTAATATGACGAAAAAGCATTGGAAAAAATGGTCTTTGAAAGACGTCACAATGACGTTGTAAAAAGGTCGTCCATACGACAATAAATGATGGCAAAAACTAGTCTTGAAATCACATCATAATGACGTCGTATTAACGTCGTCGTACGACACAAACCATAATGGCAAAAATAGTCTTTAAAAGACATCATCAAGACGTCAATTTTTAGACGTTTTTATGACAAAATAAATAGTGTAAAAAATGGTCTTTGAAAGACGTCAAAATGACGTAGTAAAAAGGTCGTCCATACGACAAAAAATGATGGCAAAAAACTAGTCTTGAAAAGACTTCAAAATGACGTCGTAAAGTGGTCGTCCATAGGACAAAAAATGATGGCAAAATAGTCTTTCAAAGACATCATAAAGACGTCGTTGTTACGTCTTCTATACGACAAAAATAAATACTGAAAAAGTGATCTTTAAATGACGTAATATTAACGTAATTTTTACGTCCTTCCATACGACAAAAAACAATTGGAATATGGTCTTTGAAATATGTCACATTAACGTCGTAAAAAGGGCGTCCATACGACAAAAAATGATGGCAAAAAATTGGTCTTGAAAAGACGTCAAACTTACGTCTTTATAGCGTTATTGATACGACATAAACCCGTATGGCAAAAATGGTCTTTAAACGACATTATAAAGACGTCGTTATCATGTCTTCTATATGACAATAATACATTCTTTAAAATGGTCTTTGAACGACGTTATAATGACATCGTTTTTACGTCTTTCCTACGACAAAAATAAATAGTGGAAAAATGGTCGTTTAAAGATGTTATAATGACGTCAATTTTACGTCTTTTATACGACATAAGTCATCATGTCAAAAATGGTCTTTAAAATACGTCATAATGACGTCGTATTCTGATCGTTTGTACGACATATGACGTGTTTACCAGTTTACGACCAAATTAAGACGTCATAAAGACGTCAGTCTGCTATCAGGGATGGTGATGTCTTTCGTCAGCCGGCTGTCAGGGTAAAGTGAGTAATAGAATAAAACGTTATTTAAAAATTACTTTGTAAGGAAGGAGAAAGGAGAGGAAAAGAAGGAAAGAAATGATAGTTTGTGCCCATACCTTGAATTATGGGAGTACTGCCTGGTATATGCCAGGATGTATTTTTTCCTCCTTCTTCTATTTGATAGTGGAAATTTGGAGGGCATGACATGATTAAAATAATTAAAATGTATTTTAAGAACTTAGCTCCGGAAGACGCTTATTTCACTTTTTAATATATGCTTTTGGGATTGTGAAAATGGAACTTCCCAAATGTTGATTCTGGTTGTGTAATTTGGCCTACAATTTTTTTTATTTTTTTATTTATTTTTTTTTCCTCGTTAGAAAATTACGTAGTTTATATAGGTATTGATATCGTCAACTTTCAAGGAAGGTGGATTTAGCGTCTTATTCTTTTTTTTGGAGCTGAGTTCTTCATTAAAGACAAGTTATTTTGTTTTGGGTTATGGTTTATACACTTTGGGTTTGTCTAGCAGATTATAATACTATGGGGGTGAAAATAGATAAGTTGGGCTTTTATTAAATTGGAAGTAGGTCGGTAAGATGGTATTTGTATATGATATGCTATATTGGGAGCAAATCCTCATGAGATTCGGGTGAAGTTGCATTCTACTCTGCATTGTTTATGATTGGGAGGTAGGGACGCAGGGTTGTCTTGGGCATAGTCTTGCGTTATAGCTATGGAATGTTACTAATAAGGGGTGGTCGCATTGGGCGCGATCCCGCGCGGCGGTGCCCGTGTGTGCCGTGCGCAGTGGTGCGAATCCGTGGCAGGAAATTATTGTGTTCTATGCGCTTCGCTTAGCGTGCGTGCACGTTTTTATTCGGGGGTATAATTGGCCTGGCCTTATGGAGATTAAGGCGGCTTGCCATGGATTCGGGCCGATGCGTGCCGCATTCGTGGGTTTGGTCGCGCGGGGTCGCGTCCTTTGTGAACAGGCCTTTAACGGGTAAAGGTTTTTACTTGCATGCTTTTGAAATTGAAAATCTGTATGTTAGAATGGTATTTGGACATGTGATGCTATTGTGAGTAAATCCTCATAAGATTTGTTATTCTTTTTTATTCTTTTTTTTTTTTTTTCCCCGTGGATAGCCTTGCGTATTAGCTATTGAATGTTACGTAACGGGTAAAGGTTATATTGGTGTTTTGTTATGACAGTGTTGGTACAAGTATGTTATGGTTGATAATAGATACGTAGGTAGTTTGCCTCGTACAGGCTGGGAGCCGTGTTGGAATATATATGACTGGTCTGGCTGGGGAGTGGACGGGGTGGGTTGGGGATCGAGACGGGGGGGGGGGGGGGGGGGGAGTAGCGGAAATGTTTTTTTGTTTTTTTTGTTGGTGTTTGGTACACTTTTTTATTTCTTTTGTCGTATAAACCTCAACGAGGAGCAATGTTTAGTGTAGATATCTTACAATTTAGTTTAGTTCAGTTACTGTGTCTGTGTGTGTGTGGTGTGTGTGAATGTTGATTGCATTGCCTATGTTGTTGGGGACCTCGACCAATATGTCAGCTTTTGGAGTAATTTATATATTGTTGAGCTTGCTCTTGTTAGCCCGTGTATTATAATTTTATATAATTTAAGGAGAAAAGAATGTATGAATATTTGTATGTTAATATCTAGTTATGGAGGGTAAAGATAGTTATTTTAGATGTAATTTTCTTTCTGTACAATTGAAGTCGAGGAGACTTGGAAATTGCCATGGAATGGGAGTTCATATTTTAGTCATGGGACAAACCATAGTAAAGGGGTGCTTATTTTGATAGATTATAAATTAGATATTCAGGTTTTAAATGTTATCTCAGATGATAATGGCAGATATGTTATAATCGAATGCATTATTCAGGGGATGAAATTGATAATTGCTAATGTTTATTTGCCAGTAAGAGGAAGAGAATTAGAGAAGATTGATTTTTTAGTAAATTTTGAAACATTAATAAGGAACATTAATAAAGAAAATAATGCAATAATTATTGGAGGAGATTTTAATATTATTTTAAATAAAGATTTAGATTATTTTGGAAAATAGTAGACACAGCGTTCAGTCTAGATTTAATATTCTGTTTGAACAATTTTTAGATAGATTTGAATTGCTGGATATTTGGAGGGTCCGAAATGGATTAAAGAAACAGTTTACGTATAGGCAAGTTAATCCATTTATGCAAAGTAGATTAGATTATTGGTTGGTTTCTAAGCAAATAGAACAGGTAGTATTTAAGTGTGATATTATTCCTTCTATGGCTCCGGATCATTCAGCCATTCAGTTGCAATTTTATGATAAGTTAATTCATTCATTTAAGTTTCAGGGATCCTATTGGAAATTGAATAATAGTTTATGTCAAGATATTGAATATATTAATTGTATTAAAGAGGAAATTATTAAATTAAAAGATGAATTTCGAATAGAAATAGAAGATAAAAGAGTTTTATGGGATTTTTTGAAAATGAAAATTAGAAATGTTAGTAGAAAATATTCAAAAGAAAAGGCGAAACAACGAAAACAAAAAATTGGAAATTTGGAAGAGGATATTTTTAAGCTGGAAAATGAATTGTTGAATGGGATAGACCAGGGAAAAGTTGATGATTTGGAACAAAAAAAAAAAGAATTACAGGATTGTTATAATTATATAAATGAAGGTATTAAAATTCGCTCTAGAGCTTCACACTATGAATGTGGAGAAAGAGACACTGGATATTTTACTCAATTAATGAAGTCTAATAAAAAGAAAACATTAATTAGTAAACTTTATATAAATGAAAATATTTGTTTTGATCAAAAAAATATTATGCAAGAAATATCTATGTTTTATAGTAAGCTATATGCTCAATCAGAGGAGGAAATTCATTTTGTGGATGATTTTTTTCAGGACTTGCCAAAATTAAATTTAGATTTGAGTTTATTGTGTGAAGGTAAAATAACAAACGGAGAATGTTTGGCAGCTATAAAAGAAATGGCATGTAATAAATCACCGGGGAACGATGGTTTAAGTGTAGAATTTTATATACAGTTTTGGCCACTAATAGGAAATTTGGTAGTAAACTCTTTAAATTTAGCTTTCGAAAAAAAGGAACTATCTTCGTCACAAAAACAGGCAGTTATAAGTTTAATTCATAAAGAAGGAAAAGACCCCCTATTTATAAAAAATTATAGACCAATATCTTTATTGAATGTAGATTACAAAATTTTAACTAAAGTGCTTTCAATAAGGATTAAAAAAGTTTTAAATGAAATAATTTCTGTCAATCAGGTGGGATATTTAAAAGATCGAAACATAGGTGAAGCAATAAGAATGATAGATGATATAATTCATCATTCATCAGTCAATAAAATACCTGGATATATGATGACAATTGATTTTGAAAAGGCTTTTGATTCAGTTTCACATACTTTTTTGCAGAAGGTTTTAATTACATTTGGTTTTGGACCGTCATTTTGTAGATGGGTGGAGACTATTTATAATAATGCTCAAAGTTGTGTTTTTAATGGGGGCGCATCTACTGGATACTTTAATATTAAGAGGGGTGTAAGGCAAGGGGACCCCCTGTCCCCATATTTGTTTATACTTTGTATTGAAATTTTAGTTCGTTCAATATATAAAGACCCTCAAATTCAAGGATTCACGTTTAATAACGTAGAAATAAAACAAATTCTTTATGCAGACGATATGACTCTTTTTATTCGGGACTCCAAATCATTTAAAAGGGTGGAGAAATTGTTTGAAAGTTTTGCTAGAAATTCTGGATTAAAAATTAATAAAGAAAAAACTTTCATATTATTGTTAGGCCCTTCTCAAAATAAAGATATTGCTCTTCCATTTGGTAAAATAGTAGAAATAGTGAAGATTTTAGGTATTTATTTTTCTTTAGATGTTGAAGTTCAGGAAAGGACAAATTATAAGGAAATTTTGAGTAAAATTAAAAAGTTGCTATCGTGGTGGAAACAAAGAGATTTAACTTTAATGGGAAAAATTCAATTGATAAAAACGTTTATTTTGTCAAAATTAATTTATGTGTCGGCACTGACACCAGTACCGAATTGGGTATTTCAAGATTTGGATAAATTGGTATTTGACTTTTTGTGGAATGGAAAAGATAAGATTAAGCGTAATGTAATGTTCTTGGATTATTGTAGAGGTGGGCTAAGATTAACTGACTTTTATTTATTTATTTTAGTGCAGAGGATTATGTGGGTAAAGAGACTTTTAACGGGGGATGCAAATATGGGATGGAAGCAATATTTTAATTATTTAACTAAAGATTTTGGTGGAACTTTGATATTTTATAATAATAATGCAATTATAGATATATTTAAATTAGCATTACCAGCTTTTTATAGAGACATGTTGAACGCTTGGATTGCCACGAAAACATTTTTGTTAAAAGAAAATACTTCTAAAAGGAATGAAATTATTTATAATAATAGATTTGTTTTTATTGATGGACATGTTCCTTTCAATGAACAGTTATTTAAAAAGAATATTTATAGGTTGCATCATATTGTTGATGGGGAAGGCAATATAAAATCAAATGAGGAATTTCAAAGAAAAGGTTTAAATAGTTTAGAGATTATGGAAATACAACGTATTTTTCTTGGTATTCCCCCTCCATGGAAACAATTTTTGAATATAAATATTCACTTAAATATAGATAGGGAATTAGATATGAACCTTTTAATTTTTGAAAAGGTATATATGTTAGATAAGGTTACTTCAAAAATGATATATAATTTTTTATTAAGTAAAAAAGTAGAAAAATCATATGCAGAACGAAATTTAGAGCAGATTTATAATATTAATGGGAAAGACATACAATTAATATTCTTAAGACTTAGAAAATGCACTTTGAATAGTAAGCTTCGAGAATTTCAATTTAAAATGCTTTATAATATTATATATACTAAATTATATTTATATTCATTTAAAATGGTTGATAGTAATTTATGTTCTTTTTGTGGTAAATATGAAGAAACTTACGAGCATTTGTTTTTTCTTTGTGAGAAAGTAAAACCAATTTGGGAAGCGTGTGGAAATTTATTTAATTTAGTAGAGATTAAAAATATAAATTGGAAAGATATTCATGTAGGAATAGTTGAGTTAAATATAGGGAAGGAACAGTTATTAAATCATATAATAATTTTGGTAAAATACATGATATTTATAGATAGTAAAAATAGAAATAAACCACCAACTGCTTTGGAGATTAAGAAAAGATTATTAGAAAATAGAAAGGAGGAGAAGAAATTAGCTGGGGACCGTGGTACACTAACGTATCATTTTAGAAAGTGGGACAATTTAGAATAAGGAAGGCAAACAGAAGCAATAAAACGAATAAGGCGGACATAATGGTCGAGATTCTCTCCAGATGTAGGCATGTTTCCTGTGGATGGGTGTGTGGGTGTGTGCACGCGTGTGTGTGTGTATGTAAGCACTTGTATAGGGTGTTCTTTGAGGGGAAAAGAGTTTTCCCCTCTTTTCCCCCCTTTTTTATGTTCATGCTCTGCTTTATTTGATGTACAATAATACAAATTTGTTTGTATCATTTAGATGTAAATTTAAAATTATATTTTACATGATTATGTTAAGATATGAAAATACGTATACTGATTATATTATGTACTGATTTCTCGTATTGTTTGTTATTGTTATTTTGTTTTGAGCAATGAATACAATAAATATCATTGAAAAAAAAAAAAAAAAAGGGTTTTCACTTAGTCGTTTGTAATTGTGTATACCTTTCGAGCACGATGGAATTATAACCATTAGTTTGTACCGTAATGGTGCATATGTTTTGGTTACTAAAATTTAGTTTGACCAAAACTCGACTATCCCCTCAATTATAACTAACAACTTAGCATTTAGTAATTAGTAGGCCCTATAGTAACTTAGTAATTTGAAGTTTGTTTAATTGATTTATGCTTGCTGTTGTATACTTTGTAACCATGTGAAAAAGGGGATTTCCATAAATCTGGACAATAACATCAAGTCAGTCAATCAATCATTTAATCCATCTAAATTATATTAACCACCATGAACAAAATGCTTATTAGCTCATGAATATTCATGAGCTGATTAGCATAATATTTCACCTGAATATAAGACGTTTTCTGCCTGAAAATGACGTTGTATATTGGCCTAAATTTTGATTTTGCCCAAGGGCCAAATGTAACATGAGTTGGCCCGAATATGACATGAGTTTGCCCGAATATGATATGTTTTTGCCCGAATTTGAGGTGCTTTATTCCCGAATATGGTCGTTTTCGAAACTCCCGGGTCGGGCGGCCGCGCGAAAATCAGAACTTGCATTATTTTATAAAACTGGACATCACACAGAAAACACCATGACCGAAATGAGTCGATATTTTGTTTCAATGAAAATGTTACAATAAAAAAGAAAATCGGAACTTGTATTGATAAAACTGGACATTACAATACAGGACAGAAAATTCCCCATGACCGAATTAGTTGATATTTGTTTAAATGAGATTTTTTTTTTGCGCGCTGAGCTGCAACAACATTGAAACTGTTAGTGTATATTTTATTGTTTTATTATCAATATTATTTTTAATTCAACAGGATTAATTGAGTGCAAACTGCAAAGCAATCAAGGGCATAATTATACCATAGTCCATAGTCCATAATACAAGTACAACAATAGAAATGTTATGAAACGAGAGCTAGCGGTCCTCGATATATGCTATATCCTTTGCGTGTTTCTAACGTAGAGGGAGCCAGACCAGTTTTGACCCACAGAAATACAATATAAATACTAGAACCCCAACTGAATAAGCGTATAGCGTTTTAACCACAGAAATAGGCCACACCTTTATCAGCAAGTTTTTGAAAATACGCACCGAATGCCATGCAAATGAGGTAGTACGTCAGATTTTTTTCATTTGAATAAATTATCAGACGTGGATTCATTGGATAAATTAACACATTACGCAAAAAGCTAAAGTAATTACGCATTGCGCACTTGCAGTTGCCATGGCATTTAAACACGCACTTCTCAGCAAAATTGCGCTTCATAATACCAAAGACCAGGGGGGTGTCACTGCTGCCAGAGTGCAGCGATTTTTGCTCACCGGAAGAGCCCACAACTGGTTGCATTATGGGCTACTTGGGAACTACAGTTAACCAATCACAGAGTAGTTCAAACGCGTCGTCACGGGATCGAGGTCAATAAAACAAGTTCATATACATACGTCACAATGGCTCCCATTGTTCTCATAAGCGTGATGAAATCTAGGACAGTGCGCAGGAAAATAGGCGCGATAGTCTACGCACTGCATAGCATGATGATTGGTCCAGTATTTCTAGGTCACTACGCGATGACGTAGAGAAGTGGGCTACGAGAGCTTCAAAAATCGGTTCACTCCGCCATGTTGCCCATGTACAAAGTCTATGGGACACGTGACTTGCGCGCGTTAAGTGAGCCTTCTAGTTATAAACGGGTTGGTTTGTTTATTCATACTTCTATGCCAAAGACGCTTCTAATTCATCTCTATTATTTTAATTACGCGCAGTACTAACAGTTACGCGATGTCATGTATTTAATTGCGCACAGTCAAAAAACAGGGGATTTCCCTACTAGGATCAAAATATTGTTTTTCATTGTGACGTCATAACAGAGGCATACCATAAATTCGTGCGTGATAATTGTGAAGTTCGCGCCCGCGCATTATTATGAATGAATTTACCATGGCAGCCAGTCGAATTAACATAACAATCGGTGGTTCTCTTCATTAAAAAATTGGCCAACTTACATTTTGAGTTGGGGGGGCCTGTTTTGACCACAGAAATACAATATAAATACAGAGCGCGTTGTTTAAGAATTTTGATTTTGTTAACCCAAGACAATTTTCCATTGAGTTGGACCAATAAAATATTGAATTTGATTTAATTTAATTGAATTTAATTGATACACCTTTGAACATGGAGACAGTGAACTTTTCGCTGTGAACTTTTCGCCCAATCTCAGCGGTGCGCATGGAACTCACGTTATATTTTTGCATTTGACGATGTTATGGTTCATATTTTACCACACAAACCCTCTTTTATACTATTTCAACCATGTTGCTAAATTGGTTGAGTTGATTTCCGTAACTTTCCAATTACTTGACTGTTCTGTGTCTTTAAAATGTACATTACATTCTGAACAGCAGCGTAGCTACGGGGGCACGTGCCCCCTCCTCGATAATTTCACAAAACACTACAAAATCAAGAAGTATATAAAGTGTAACCTTTATACTTATTCGCATGCCAGCATCCCCCCCCCCCCCCCCAAATCAGTCCGACCACGCTATACGCTACTGATACTAGGCCCCATGGACTAGGCCCGTAGTCAGGATTTGTCAGGGGGGGGGGGGGGGGGGGGCAAGATCATGGCCGAGAACGAGACCACTGGTTTAGTTGTGTAAAGCCCTCTGCAGGCAGAGCCGACTCGACCCGATCCGACTGGTTTCAATCAGGATAGAGTTGGGCCTGGTCGGTCGGATCTGATTCATAGTGTTGAATCGGCACCAACTGGCATCCGACTGTCTCTCGACTGGCTAAATGCGTGTCGCGAGGCACTGAAAACTGAGCCGATCCGAATGAAAACCAGTCGAATCGGGTCGAGTCGGCTCTGTCTGCAGAGGGCTTTATAGATGACCGAGACCGATAAAAAGTGGACCTTTCTTAATTGGGGGGGGGGGGGGGGGGGGGGGGGGGTGCGTATGAACCCAACGCACACCCCTGGCTACGGGTCTGAATCCGTCATGTATACTATTTAATCAAAAGAAGGAAAATATAATACTGTGTGATTTGTACATTAGTATTTATTTTATTTCGAATGGATTTCACAACTGCTGAATAACATGCAGGTCACATTGTGTATATAATTATTATCAATATGTTTTATTTGGCTAGAAAATGGCGGATCACTCACCAGACAAGACCTTCATAATACTCGATACACAGTATAGGCCTAGACAAAATACAATCATTTACATGTTACAAATAAGAAAGAAAATACTGACATTTGGACATTCATGTAGGCCTATGTACAAATCTATGAAACATGCACAACCAGAAAGAACACAGTTCGTCAGAGAGTGGATCACTTTGTGAACACAATGTCGGCAACTCATCACACTGTGAACGTTGTGAACGTAGTGTGGTCACACTAAACCATCCACTGTGTCGATCATAGTCATTTTGAAAACACTGCATGCATGTGAATCATGTTATTTTCGTTTTTCACAGTACCGGCAGTCACCACACTGTGAACACACTGAGGGCACACCGTCTTTCACAGTGTGGATCACACTGTGTTCTACTGGTGTGGATCACAGTGTGTTTCACTGGCGTGGATCACAGTGTGTTTCACTGGCGTGGATCATACTGTGTTTCACTAGTGTGGGTCACACTTTGTTTCACTAGTGTTGATCACACTGTGTTAGTATGTATCACACTGTATTTCACTAGTGTGGATCATTCGCTAGTGTGGGTCACACTTTGTTTCACTAGTGTGGATCACACTGTGTTAGTATGTATCACACTGTATTTCACTAGTGTGGATCACACTGTGTTTCACTAGTGTGGGTCACACTTTGTTTCACTAGTGTGGATCATACTGTGTTAATATGTATCTCATTGTATTTCACTAGTGTGGATCACACTGTATTTCACTAGTGTGGATCACACTGTGTTTCACTAGTGTGGGTCACACTTCACTAGTGTGGATCACACTGTGTTAGTATTTATCACACTGTATTTCATATAGTGTGGATCACACTGTGTTTCACTAGTGTGGGTCACACTTTGTTTCACTAGTGTGGATCACACTGTGTTAGTATGTATCACACTGTATTTCACTAGTGTGGATCACACTGTGTTTCACTAGTGTGGGTCACACTTTGTTTCACTAGTGTGGATCACACTGTGTTAGTATGTATCACACTGTATTTCACTAGTGTGGATCACACTGTGTTTCACTAGTGTGGGTCACACTGTGGACACACTGTGTGAATCATGTTAATCTCGCATTTTTACAGTTTCAGCAGTCATCACACTATGAACAAAGAAATGTCATAGTGTGTTAACACTGTGCCCACAGTGTAATGAGTGTTATAGAATGGGTTGATAAATCCCTGCAATCTGATTGGTTGAGAGCAAAATTTGGGCAAACAATTAATTGTACTGGATGCATGAAAAGTCATGCGTCCGGTAAAAAAATCATGCGTCCGGTAAAAATTTCATGCGTCCGGTAAAAATTTCATGCGTCCGGTAAAAAATTTCATGCGTCCGGTAAAAAAATCATGCGTCCGGTAAAAAATTTCATGCGTCCGGTAAAAAATTTCATGCGTCCGGTAAAATTATTTCATGCATCCGGTAATTTTTCTAATTTTTAATTTTTTGACTTTTTGGGGGGCGTAACAATGCCCATTCTATAAAACAGATGATGCGCAAGTTTATTTCGTGGGTTGGTGGAATTGTTTGCACGCGGTAACTATGGAAACTAGTCTAAACCCACTCGGCTTCGCCTCGTGGGTTTAACAGTTCCATAGTTACCTTGTGCAAACAATTCCTACCGACCCACTCATACCTGCGCATCATTTGTATACTGATACTGTAAGAACGTGATTTTAAACGTCCATTTGTGTTCACAATGTAGGATACACACGTGAAAACACACTGTGAATTTACAGCGTGTGCACACTGTGACACACTGTGTTTATTTTGTTTACGGAAGATCATGACATTAAGGCTAAATTTCAAAGCACGATTGTAGAGGCATACATTATCTAAGATATTGTATATATTACATTGAATTAATAAATAAATAAATACATTTAATTGAATTGAAAATTGACAATTATAGTACATCATTCTAAAAGTACTTGGAAGTTGATTTTAAAAATGACTTTTCTTCACGGTCATAGCAATGATCATTTCCTATTCATCTCTCTTTACACAGTAAAAACAAATTAAACAACTTTTTAAACAACCAAAAACGCTGTTTAAGCCGGTCCCTCTAACAACGTTGTTTAAAATTTTGAACAACCAAGATGTTGGTTGTTCAAAATTCTAAACAATGTTGTTAGAGGGACCGGCTTAAACAGCATTTTTTTGCTTTTTAAGCCGGTCCCTCTAACAACATTGTTTAAAATTTTGAACAACCAGATCTATTCTAAACAACGTTGTTAGAGGGACCGGCTTAAACAGCGTTTTTGGTTGTTTAAAAAGTTGTTTAATTTTGTTTTACTGTGTAGTATTATTTTGTCTCCCTAATAACACAATTTTACAACACAATAATAATGTATCTAACTATTCACGGGCCAAACGATCCCTATTTCAAGAACATTATACAATTTGTAATTATGCTAACCTTGTGTTATCAAGTAAAGTCATAAGTGTAAATATAACTGCGTGTTTTAGTGTTTTAGTATATAATAAGATGCAGTCCAAGATAAGAATTGCAACTATATGAATTAATTCAGCACACTAACTGCAACATTCTGCTTTGTACAAAAAGTGGTCGTCTAAAACAACAGGATTCAAAATCTATATACAAACTTGTACAATGTGGATGCAAATCTTAGTTAGATATTAAGTTCTTAAATCCTGGTTTCACGCTGACCAGTACCTTTGTGAAAACATTTACAATCATTTCCTCGTGTCTACGTCTGTCACGATCTAAGTCATATGTAAGGGCTTTTCGATTGTCACGTTGACATAGACGACTGGGACACGATGACGTCATTAGAACATATTGCGCATGCGTTCGGTCCACTCCATCACGTCCTCTGCCAGATTAGTGAACTCGTTCATTGAGGTTTTTGCGTTCATCCAAACAAAAACATAACGTCTTCCGTTCTCACCTATGAATCGCGGTGAGTATGTTCAGTTGAGAACGCGCGTCGGCTAAAATCGAGAAGGATTCAAAGATAGTGAACTGGAGGAGACGACTGTACCCAATTCGCATCGTCAGAGAACGGGAGCGGCGTACTAGTCCACACAATCGCAAAGCCCCTAATAGTTTGTCGAGGTGAGAACATCGGACGTAACAGGATGAACAGCTCAGATTCCCTGCGCGGACCTAAACGGGTTTTTTCTGCTTCCTCACCCTACCGTTACCGTTACAGTATTTCCAGGTCAGGATTTATTAGGAGTTTGTCGAGGTTCGAATGCCGGAAGTGACTGGATGAAACGCCAATGTACCCTGGGCAGGATGAAACGCCAATGTACCCTGGGCAGACCTATTATACCTCTAAGCAGTTTCTTTCTGCTGCATCAGCTCTACTGTTTTAAAACCTCTGAGCATTATTTTGGGAAATTATCATCACAGATCTACGATTTCCATTTCTTTCAGCATCTACGAAGAGTTTGGATGGAAAGCCGATGTGACCCCCTGCGCAGACCTACTACCAAGTGGTTTCCTCCGGCTGCCCAGCTCGACCGGGTGGAAGGAGCGCGGACGCGGTGGCGGTGCGAGCGCGCTCAACATGGAGTAGTACGGGTGGTGGTGGAGGAAGGCGGCTGGTGTGGCCGCTGCTGCCGCAGGCCAGGAGAGACGGGGGAGGTGCGATGCGGTGCGTGGCATGTGGCCCATGGGAGCAACCAGAGGCATGTCGGGCAACCTCTTGTGGCGGCGCCATTTTGCACGACGGTTTGAGAACCACACCTGCAAATAATATATAAATAAAATGAAATGAAATGAAATGAACTTGAAAATAATGACATAAAATATACATATATTACCTTATACATCAGTAACAAATAAGGACTTTGTATACATTCAAGTTTTAAGTTACATGTTTAAAATAATATCAAACATACAAAATCGATACAAAAATGTACCGGTACTATTATATAGTGTGAATTCGCTGTGAACACACTGTGAAATTGCTTAGATACACAGTGTGAGAGGATTTTTTTTTTTTTCACACTGCGAACACAGAAAATGTCACAATGTGGGTTCACAGTTTTCACAGTGTGGTCACGGTGTGTTCACAGAGTGTTCACATTGAGTTTACAGTGTGAGTTGTTTTTCACACTGTTAAAACGCTCCAATTTAAAACAGTATGAACACACTGTGAAACACAGTGTGTTCACACTGTGTCCACACTGTGGCACACTGTGGTATTTCCGGTAGGGATTGCACGAAGCGCCAAACGATCCAACTGGTCTATTCAACAAGGCTCGTACCGCCCACGAGCGCTGCGTTGAACAGACCAGTGACGAGTCTGCCGCTTTGTGCAATATTCTGTCCCCGTCGCACATGATGAACATGATGAACAAATTAATTCATTATTTCCTTTTTATTTTTAAAAAGTATAGAAAAGAGCCCGAAGGGCTCTCACCTGTACCCTGGCTTCCGAGAGGCTAGTCTCCGATGCCAGCTGTTCCCTCGTGCTCACGCAGGGGTAGTGCGTCCTCTCAAACTCCCTCTCCAGAACGGCCAGCTGGGTCGGAGTGAACGTCGTGCGGCTGCGCCTCAGTTTCCTCCCATCCGACGAATCCTGCAACAGCAATTTTACAAAAATTAATCAAGGAAATGCGAAATTGCGAACGGACATTTCTTGCGCCAAAAATATATATTACCACATTGCGGGTTGACGCCCGCTAGCCCTATACATTTAGCGAGCTAGGTAGGCGAGAAGGTCGCCTTGAGCGACAATCGGCCCCGGGCGGCTGTGCCTCCCTATATACAGAGACAGATAATCCTGCAACATCATGGAAATGCGAATTAATAGGGTTTTTTTCATTCCAATATTAATAAAACACAATTCTATAACTATTTTTTTTCTGCAGGAGAATTTCGCTTTCCCGATAGGGTTTCAGTTGAAACATGTGAGATCTTCCAGATAATTTAATAAAAGTCATTGCTCACCTCGGCAGCAGAAGCGGCAGCAGCCTCGTGATATTGCAGCAGGTTCATGTTCACGAAGTCCTCGACGGAGAACGAGGAGGACGACGATGGCGACGACGACACGAACGAAGGCATCGACCCGTGCGGTATATCACTGTAGCTGCTAGCTGGGTTGTTGATGTCGAGGCAACCGGGTGAAGACGATAGCTCTCGACCGTCATCGACACCTACTGAAGATGTTGCTGGAGATTTTTTTTAATGAAAAAGAATTGGGGAAATAAGTCAGCTACTTATAATGTTTGAATATGATCAATAAGATTTGTTAATTTTGTATTTTTATATCAAAAGTTATTATTATATTCGTGTAAATTCTACACGATATAATTTATAGTAAAATAGTTGTATATGAGCTTTTCTCAGGACAAAGGAATAATTACCGATTCCAGGTATAGAGTATAGGTCAATACATAATAAGTGAAGAGCAAATAAAAGTTTATTTGCCTCAAAAACATAAATATAACGTCAGAATGTATAATTGGTAAGCGTGGTTTGGGACTGAGTGACATGTTTGACGGATGAGGGTTACTATCATACCTAACACTTATGTTTTCATTGGGGGCACGTGCCACCTGTGCCCCCCAACCCCCCCCCCCCCCCCCCCCCCCCTCCCCCGTAGGCCGTATATCTACTCCACTGGTTTGGGTGCTTGCTTATGCAGGACCTACCGGTTTCAGTGGAGCTGTTGGCAGCGGCGGCTGATGAGGGGTGAGTGGTGGAACAGCTCGCCGGAGAGTGCGGCGCTGGAGATGACCGGGATACCGACTGTCTCTCATCTAAAGGATCATCTCTACCACTTTGGGAGCCACTCAGCGGGCTAGTCAACTGTAAACAAAACAAAAAAAGCATTGAAGCAACCATTAAAGGGAATGAATCGTCAAATTCGAAAATGGGCACAGAACAGCGCCATGTTTTCCGGGACATTAGATCACAGAAATACACAATTTTGCAACCCTTCGTCAGTTGTTGCACTAAAGGAATACTAGATCCCTTTAATGGTAAATGATATGCAAAGATAGGTGAGGGGCGCGTTGGTGAATATGGTAATATTTCCCCCTAATAGATTTAATCTATTTTGATATCTAACAAAATATGAACAAATTTACATAAGCAATATATATTACGTCGAGAAGGGTATCGTAATTTTTAAACATAATATAATTTTTAAAAGTGTTACCTGTGCCGTGTGAAAGGCGGACCAATGCTGCGGATAAGCATGCATGTACGCCTGCTCCGTGGCGCGTGCGTACTCGATGGCTGCCCTCTCGGCGGCTCGATTACGTAATATCCGGTTGATAGAACTGACACTGGGTACAGTGGAGGTGGTGCAGATACCTTTTTAAAAACAATGGTAATTACAAAGATTATTGATGAGAATTTGGGAGATTTGTTGAAGATTCATGCAAAATTCAGTTGTAACTATATCTTCAAGGACCTTTAATAACCGACCAACAAGACACAATGTATAATAATGTATAAGACACAATGTATAATAACAATGTATAATAATCTATAACAAGTTAATAATGCTCTGAGCGCTTTGAGACTTAAAGGTACACTTGAGTATTGGTACTTCCCGAAATGCCCCTTGACACTAAATTGGTTGGTTTTAATTCCATTTGAAAGTACCTTGAATAAAACATGTAAAATGAGAATCATTCCCTTTCAAATGCTCTCATAGTTGAAAAATTTGATTTCAAGATATTTTATTCAGAAGTCTACCGGCCGGAGGACATTTTGACTTTAGAAAAATACAAAAAATGCTTATAGACTACTTTGAAGAAAAAAATCTAAATAGGTTTTTTAAATAGTTGATGATGATATATCTAGTGAATCATTATTTTAACAAAACATTAAATGCACAATTTTGTATTAAAAATGGCTAAAACCAATTAGTTTTTTAGAGAGCGTCCTCTTGAGTTGTAACAGCTCTTTTTAAATATTTTGTATGATAACAGGGTTTTTACTTAGTCGTTTGTAATTTTTTATACGTTTCGAGTATGGTGGAGTTATAACTATTAGTTTGTACCGTAAAGATGCAGGTTTTGGTTACTAAAATTAAGTTTGACCAATGGTACTCAACTATCCCTTTAACTGTAATAAATCGCTATATAAAAATGGACAAGTATTATTATTATTATATTGCTTTATTTACACACAACTAGGAAGATTGATACAATTTGAAACTATTAGAACTTCTGAAGAAAAACACTTTTGACATTTGAAACAAAATTTGAACAATTTGGCAGATTATTTTTTTCAAGTAATTTCATTTTTGCAGAAAAATATTTTTTCCTTCTAACTCAGTGTAAAATCCATAAATCTACTTTATGAATATTTGTGTCTATTCCCCGATCAGTTGAATTAAAATAGCATTAGGTGAAGTCATTGTATTTGTGGTTTATAAATATTTCGTATGGCGACCAAATTTCTTTTCCTTCAAACGTGTGAGATGCGCAAAATCCATGGAAACGGTATGCTAAATTACTAGTGTATCAACATGACGTGATAAATAACGTGTACCAACACAACAAAAACATGGTACAATGTATAGGGGGTGGGAGAGGGGCGCGTATATAGGGAGCTGTAACCCCATGCGTTTAGAGTACAAATTATTGCCTTACCTTCTGCCACGAGCTTATCCCTGATCTCCCAGGCGAATATGGTTGGGTTGTCTCGCTTGTAGCTCTCTATCTGATCCACCACGACGGGCGTAGCCACCTTGGGCTTACTGCCCCCTATCGCACTGCTACGCACGGGCACCGCCCCACCAAGCCCCACCTGTAAACATAATGATTATAATAGTAATATACAACAAGAACAACACAAATTACGTCAATGATGACGATGATGGTAATGATGGTGATGATGGTGAGGATGATGATGATATTGATGATAATGATGGGGATGATGGGATTGATGATGATGATGATGATGATGATGATGATGATGATGATGATGACGAATATTATTATTATTATTGTTTTGTTATTATTTTACCCGGCGAATTAGCCCATTTTTCTTTGCTCATTTTAAATTTATTTTAGATATTTCTGGGAAGTTACCTATATATTGAAATCTCAATATAGCGTTTTTTCTTACCGTATATTTTGTTTGGAGAAATGGCTCGGTATAAGCATCGAGTGGGAGAGGTCGTACCCAGTGGCAGTGCGAGATGAGCAGGGTAGTACTCCAACCAGGCCTTGTCGCCAGCCCCGCCGAGACGCCTGGCCGGAACACACGGGCACGAACGATCCGTACGAAGACACATTCCCTGGGGAAATCAAAGCAAAAATAGATACAGAATAATTCTTTTAAAAAAATTCAAAAAAGTATAAATACGAAGAAACAATTATATAATTCAAATTTAATTCAAGTGCACACGGTCCCTGAGAAAAAAACGAAACAAAAAATTGCAAATAATTATTACGATATATTACAAGTCTTAAAGCTAAAAATGACCCCAATCGTTCGAAGACACATTTCCTTATAAAACAAAACAAGTGTCAGTTTTTCAAACAATAATTCAATCAAGTGTTCAAGATACAAACGGGTCGTATCAAGACACACTTCCTTTTTAAAAAGCTTTCAGAAAAATAAATCTCGACAGTACTCTTCATAATCTTTAAGGTACAAAGGACCAGCGCGAATGCATATTTTCTGTTTAAGGACTTATACATATTAATCCAAACAGAATACGAACACACAGTTTCCAATAAATATGAAAAAGAGAGGATACATTGATTGACAATAAAATACCTACACTAATTATAATAAGTTTATAAAGTTCAATCGGACTGTACGAAAACGCATTTCCCAAACGACAAACATATGGTATAATGAATGAAATAATAAATAAGATATATACAAACGACATTAAAAAAAAAAACATGTGTTAAAAAAAAAAAAAAAAAAAGGACACGTAATTTCAACAAATATTTCGGAAGTAAAAACTTATAATAACTCTAACAACAAAATTTTTTTTTTTTTTTTTTAGCCAAGTCTTTAGGAAATAAAATGTATAATAACTCGAACAATAAAACATTATTTCAACAAGACTTTGAGCAACAGTCACAAACTGTCACTTATAAAAAGGTTCTAAAACATTGAAGACAAACATGTATCTTTGTCATTGCAAATGTTTAAAAAGACATTCATTCGAAACATTAATTTTGTTCCATTCAAAGAATTTTCAGGAAAACTATTTTGACCTCACTTCACCAAGATAATTTGTTTTCAGATAATAATTCGAATAATTTTGAATTCGTTTCTATTGTATAGCGCCTTTTACCCCGCCTTTTACAAACGTTGATACAAAACTGTCAATACAAATACATATAGGCAAATTATACACACATTACTATAATCAACATTACACATAATTATTACTCATCAGTTATAAATTCGGCACTACAATAAATAATCAAAACATGTTAAAAGTAGTTTTGAATTAAATAGTATTTAAAGATTCGCCCCCTCGCGCATGCAGCATGAATAAAAACGACTCAAAAATCGGGCAATAATTATACAAATCGCAGAATGAAAAGGGAATTATTGACAACAATATTACAGCACACAAACACAAATTATTTTCAGTTACAATTCTGTCCCATATATACAATAGATAATCAAGTTTATAATTTAATGATATTTTCAAGATTTGCACAGGATAACTGTTTGTTAAAAAACGACTAAAAATGTGGGCAATATATACACTGTTGAAACGCTGTGTAAACAAATGAAACAACTTGTTGAAATTTTTCAACAACCGCTGTTACATGAACCATCCAACTGTTGTTGAAAACATTCAATAACCCCAGTTGTTTAACGTTTACACAACATTACTGTTGTTTTAATTTGTTCTACAACTGTTGTTTAGAATAAATTTCAACAATCCCGTTGTGGAAATAGCAAATACAAAACAAGATGTAAAAGCGGCAAGGGTAGGATTCGAACCGGGGGTCTTTGGGTTATAAGTCTCACTCTCTATCGAATCCCGGGGGGGGGGGGGGGGGGGGTGGGGCACTCATGTATAATGTAAGGACGGGTATGTGCCGCTTAAAAGAACCCCTTTTTCACACCCGATCGCCGCTCTAAAAATACCCGATTTTCAAAAATTGCCGCTCCATAGACCCCCGGAATGATTTGGCTAGGTAGTTAAGTAGCCTCAAGTCCATTATTCTTCATCTAGTCAGCTCCTTGACCACCATTTGAGGGTTTCCGTAAGTCTTTGGTAGCTCCAAGTTCATGTATTTTGCCCGTATTTGGTAGTTTTAGTCTGCTCCTTAGTCCCCTTAACTCCCGTTTCAGGGTTTTTGTAGCTCCAAAGACCCTATATTTTGTGCTCGTAGTCAGCTCTTAAGACCCCTATTTCGGATTTCCGTGCGGCACACCCCCGTCAAAAAATAATTCGAGTGCCCCCCCCCCCCCCCCCCCCCCCCGGGTATCGAATGCGCTACCTCGGTTCGCATAAAAGAGGTTTTGACGCGGTGATTTTGCGGTCGAAACTATCACGTGATTTAACACGTTTCAACAGCGCTTGAACAATGGCTGCTTAACACAACCCTTCTTTGTACAACTTATCATTATACACCTAAAGTTGTATGAAAAGATTCAACAATCATTTTTACACAGCGTTTTAACAGTGTACCAATCGCAGAATGAAACGAGAATTATTTAGAACTGTAATTATTACAGTACACAAACATTAATTACTTATCAGTTATAAATTCAGTAATCGTGGTAATGAAATAATATTTGAAGATTCTTTCACCTTATACTATAACTGTTGGTAAAAAAACGACTCTTCCAAATCGGGCAATTTTACTTGTCCAAATCGGGCAGTATACCAATCGCAGAATGAAACGTGTATTATATTATTGACAACAATTACAGAACACAAACACTAATTACTTTTCATTTATAAATTATGTCCTTATACAATAGATAAGTTTTCGAATGAAAAACTATTTTAAGATCTTCCTACCTTGTACAGCCATAACTGCCTAACTGTTGGTAGTAGAGTAAAAAACGACTTGTCCAAATCGGGCAATTTGAGTCGTCCAAACCGGGCAGTCAAAATCGCAGAATGAAATGGGACTTATTGACATGATATGAATTTATATACCCTGAAATCCCTTTGTGATTTCTGTAACACACAATAACCGACGACTTATTAAAATCTTATCAAAATAGTTATGCGATATTAATTGTCTGGGAACCAATTGACAACTTAATTAAATACCAAGCGGTTTTGTTTAATACATGAAAACAATCGAAAGAAAATACGACTCCGGCCCGAGTATGCAACACGTGTATGATTGGCGTACTATGTTGACTGACGTCAGTCAGTTAGCCGTCAGTTGCGCATGCGTTATTGGAATCGAATTTTATGATCGGGGTGGTCACGTGCCCTAAACACTGTTTGCTAGGCCTATTTGGCACCCAAGGTTCAAGCACTGCGCAATGTGTACATGTCATAGGAATGGATGTGTCAAACTTCTTTTTAATTGACAAACAGTCATAATCAATACTAGTCGACACGTCATCATCACCAGCAATCACTTTAATCGAAATGCGAGTTTAAATTTTCATAAAGACAGTCAGTGTCTTCAAAATATTTCAAATCAATACACCGCAATGACTGGTTTAAAATAAGGTTACTCATATTAGAGGTGCTGAATTTAATGTGTTAGGTAATGATGAACAATAACTTAAATGACATAATTATATGAATCGAGCTTATTTTTAATTGACAAACAGTAATATAATCACTTCTCATTGACACATCATTATCACCAACTACCGAAATTCGAGTTTAACTTTTTAATAAATCTTATAGTGCCTACAAAAGCGCAAATCAATATGACATCGCAATACTACGTACTATACAGACTCCCTGAATATTTTAGTTAGTCTTGATAAGCCATTATCAACAATAAATTACCATCCGTCTAATCGAATGAAATCCATAAAGGATTCACGTACTAAATAATTCAGCTTTTTTCTGTTGATTCAGATTAATTCACAAATATGCAACTCGTATCAATGAGTATATTATAGCATCGTATAATTATCATTATAGCACATTCATAATACATTTTCGTTACTAAAGTAAGCATACGTTTAAATGTATATGAATTAAAAGGTGTATTTAACTAAACAAAATCCGAAATTTACTAAATTTCAGGTATCGCTTTCAAAGAAATTAAATGTTCTTTAATATTTACCAATAATCTACTCATTTTTCTTGTTCAGACTTATATGAATTGAAAAAAAAAATCGACTAATTCTTAATAGTATTTTTTTCATGAATTGAAAGGTGCGCTAACCTAAATATAAATTGAAATGGGTGTTTAAAATGAATAATTGTAGTAGTTAAATTAAATAAATCGTTTAGGTGAATTGGAAGTGTTTATCTACATGAATAATATCAATTGATATGAACACTGTAATAATAGTTCATATCAATTGAAAAGTAAGTTTAGTCGTTTTCCAAAATGTACTTACAATATCCCCGCTGTTTAAAAAAAATATATATATACTCAATTTAAGACATCGGTCAAATAAATTGAATAATTGTTTAACTCAAAGAATCTTCTCAATTGTTTAATAAATCTTTCATTATGAATTTTAAAATGTGTTAAACTAAGTGATGGTACTCAATTTAAGACATCGTTTGGCATCATTATTAAGTCATCGCACCCAGTCTCTTTAATCAAATCACGTACCTCAAATAAAACCAATGTCTATAAAGCATGATGATATGTAGAACATTATTATTTGTAGGCCGTGTTAATGAAAATTTGATTTTAATAAGTAAAGATGAAATGAATACATAATATGGGGCAATTTATAGAACGAGTCGCTGTCTTCCAACGTGCATTGTGCGCCGAGAAAAGAAAAACAAACAAAGGAGCGGCGTGTGCGAAAGTGCGTGTATAATGCGCGCTAATTAATATCATATGATATGATATTTTTGATGACTACAATGCGTTGTTTTGTTTGAATAGAGAGATTTGTTTAATCTGAATGGTGAAGAATCGAGGGTAAACAAACTGAGTTTTGTACTCAGTATTATTGCCCGTCTTTTCCCAGGCTTACGGATATGGTCAATCGATACCTGGACAAAGGAACACAGCGAACGTTCAACGACATAAAAATATGAAGGCGCGGCAATATAATAATCATC
Organism: Echinarachnius parma; assembly: GCA_037951105.1. Lineage (NCBI taxonomy): Eukaryota > Metazoa > Echinodermata > Echinoidea > Clypeasteroida > Echinarachniidae > Echinarachnius > Echinarachnius parma. The sequence goes on along the minus strand of JBAMJV010006925.1, from coordinate 10,251 downwards.
ATTCTCATCGTCACGTATTACTGCTGTATGTATACAATCATGATAGGCGTAGAAACGGGGGAGCAAGTGGAGGAGAGGGGGGGGGGGGGGGGTTATGGGTCAGGCCTCAACGATTTTCTGTGCCGCCATGTGCCCCCACGAAAAAGTAATGCTTATGGGGAAATTAAAATGTCATATTTTGGCAAAATCGTGTAATTTTAATCATCGTGGTTTTGGCAGCAATATAGTGAAGACCCTTTTTGTTCTTTTTT